>JAVXUO010000629.1:0-116490 GCA_033065855.1 Escallonia rubra
TGGGAGTGGAAGTGCTATGGGGGAAAAGGCGCAGAGTGAACATAAGGCGACAGTGCTGGTCCAATGCTTAAGTCTAGATTCAAGGTCCAGCGTCAAAGTCCTGCGTTGAGGTCAACAATGTTTCTCCCTAAAATTCTAGAGTGAGAAAATAAAATATGAAATAGGTTATTTCTTCTTCTAAGAACGACTTCTCAAGTCCCCTATTTATAGGGATTGAGAGGCTGATGTCATCAAGCGGCGCGTGACGCTTTTGGGAGTGACGCCTCAACGAGGGGGCCACAAATGTTGATGCTCCAAAAATAGTCAGATCGCATATTCACCCAGCTTACCCCGGACTGCTTTGCTCTGTCTGTTTGGAAAGACTACCTCACACTGCCAGTGTCGCCGAAGAACCCCTTGATCGAGCTAAAAGTCCAAAGCCTTACTGAAGCCCACAAGTCCAAAGGTATGATGCCCAACTGTCATGTGGGCTATGCGCGATGCCCTCTAGAGACCTGCTCTCGTCTCAAAGTCACTTGGGGGTCATAATCCCTAACGTGCCGATGAAGAGCCTCTTGTGCTAGAGCACCTAGACTAATCACACAAACACCCTAAGGGAGATAACGTCCTGGAAGAGTCACATATCCTGCGGGTGAGTCCTTTTGATCGAGCACTCAGAGCACGCGAAGATAATGTCCCAAATGAGTCGCTTACTTGACATGCGTAGGTAGTTTCCTAGAGGATTCACCTACTTGGCTGGAGGGGAGAGTCCTTATTTTGGAACACTCAGAGCTCCCTAACGGATAAAGCGTCCCAGGAGTCACCAGTATTCTTGATGAGTATTTGTGTTGGAACACTCGGAGTGCGCCAAGGTAGTCTCCTGGAGGAGTCGCCCACTAGGCAAGATGGGAGTTCTCATGCCAAAGCACTTGGATCTTCGTAAGGTAGTGTCTTGAAGGAGTCGCCCACATTGAAGGATGCTTGACACTCCATCGAGTGGATTGAAGCATATTCCACGACCATGACAAGTTATCGCATAGTGTGGTGAAGGGATGGATCAACACCGGGAGAATGGCACTAGGAAGTCTCCTGGGGAAATGGGGGTTGAGTGGGAGAGTGACTATATAAATGGCTTGGTGCATGGGCATGAAAGGTGCGCGGTTACGAGGCAGGCCTAGTGGAGATGGTATGGGGGCACAATTATTAAGTATTATAAAGGAGCACATGACAAGGCGACTATGCATGTGCTCGATAGAGGGAAGGAGTGCTGAAGGCATGTATGACAATCTGCCATGCCCCGGCGTAGCTAGACGTCACAAGGCTTATGTGCGGTGCCAGGTGTTGTGCTGGGGCACGTAGCACAAAGACAGCACACGATCCCGATGATTGCATCATGGTGCTCGGGTGCAATGACAGAAGTCATGAAACAAGGAGCCCTAAAAGGGCAAGAAGAGGGAGAGAATCTAAAGACAAGGAGCCCCCAAGGGGCAAGGAGGGAGGACCCCCAAGGGGGCAAGGGCCGACCCCCAAAAGAGGCACAGGTCAACCCCTAAAGGGGTGCTTGGGTCGTCCCCCTAGTCGGGTGACGCGCTGCCAATTTAAGGAGAAAAGGCGGAGAGCACATGACCTGAGCGTGCGTTTCGGGTTGATCGGATTAGTAGTGTTAAACTTTGACCGTTGAATATTTGTTGACTTGTCAAGAAAGCGGGACCCAAAGCGATCAAAAGTTCCTAGACAAGATGGCTAGCAACACATCCCCCTTACACGATGTATGCGTGGACAGGCAAGATGGGCGCATAGCGCATGCAGGCTAGTCGATGCTTAGAGAAATTTTAAATTTCTTGTCTCAGTGTGGCTGTCACTGAACAACAAAAGTAATAAGTAGGTGGCCAGAGCCACCTTGCACACCATCTACCATGAGAATGCTTGAGCCGAATCCTATGCACTCTTCCTATACAGCAACGGGTTACTGCAAGTCTACCTCCTAAGACAAAACATGTGACCACTGGATACTACTCGCTGAATAGTAACCAAACAGAAATTATCTTATGAAGAAGTTTAATAATTTACAATTACCATTAAATGAAAAGGTACCTTTGAAAAGGTTTGATAACTAGGGGGAAACTTTCTACTAAACAAGTGAATAGTTACAACCTTTAAAATTGGATCCAAGTGGCAATTATTTAGAAGATCTGCAACAATCTCCCCCGATTTTCTAAAATAAGAATTTCTCATTTCCAAACTTGAAAATGTTCCTCTCACAATCCTTTGGTACGCTCTACTAAGGTAAGAGGTGTCTTTCAACTTGCACCTTACCATTTAGCAATGAAGTCAATTAGATTCAAAGTAACGTTAGCCTTGAACTAAGAATCCTTGGTGATTGATCATCCGTACTATGTGTAGAACTTCCTACCTATAATTTCCAGTTTCCTGCACATTTATGGCCTTCTGCTACATCTTAAGGTTTTCATAAGTGCCAGAGAGACAAACTCAAATCTCGTAGAAGCAGCCCCATAACCCACACTTATATAGGTAAATTAATATAGTAAGGTGTATCTGTATTACCTGCACCCTTTAAGGACATAGATTACATAAGTATATGTTAGCATATTCTCCTACAAAGGATGCTGTAATTTGTCTACCTTGTCGTCTCTTTAATAAGCTAGGGGCGAATTCTAGGAATATTAAATTCACTTTTGATGATTCCCAAAATTGAGGAAAAGTTAGAAGCGAAAAGGATTGTGCTTTCTTGAATCATCTGGGAAGCCATACATTTCATGCCATAGAAGTGCTCAAGAAGCTCGTGAAGATGTAATTAATCAACCTCATCATATGTAATAAGAATTTGATAAATGAAATTCTCAACAAATTGAAACCACTTAATTACGAGTAAGGGCGTCGATTGATGTCGCCTATCTCTAACATTACAAGGATGTGCACTTAGAGGTACGATGAGAGTATAAATACAAATTTTTTTGGAAACTTTATCAAATTTGGTGAAGTGATTTGTTAGGAATTAATCAAATGGTGCAGAGATTGTCTTATATAAGGTCTCTCTCCATGCCTCTTATACATCTCCAAGCATCCAAAAACAAATCTTACATATTGTGTGAGACAAGAAATTTTTCTGAAGAGGTTTGTGATGAAAAGTTTTGTATACTTATTGATGAAGCTCACAACGAGTTAAATTTTGAGGTTCATGGACAAGGATGGTCATCTTTGGGAACATTTTTTTTTTTTATCTTCTTCATGTTTCGGACACCAAGGACTTAGCTTCAAAGAATGATCTCACTTCTTTCTCATGAAGATACTATCCCTCACAATGTTAGAGGCCAATGCTACGTGTGGGGCAAGCAAAATCCAAGGTGATTTAATGGTTTACAAGCTTTTGTAGCTAAAAGAGATGCCCGTATGCTTATTATATCCATTGAGATTTCACATCGCTTGCAATTGACACTGGTTGCAGTGTCTAAAGATATTGATCAAATTCAAGATTTCTAATGATACATCGCCTCCTTTAGTCAACTTAGTAGGTGTTTCGTGCGAGTGTATTGATGAGTTGAAGGTTGCTCAAGCTAGTGAAATTGCACATTTAATTGCTATTAACGAGCTTGAGACCAGTATTGGGGTTTATCAAATTGGAGCTTTACAAGGAACTGGTGATACTCGTTGGAGTTCCCACTTGAGGGCTATTTGAAGCTTGACAAAAATGTTTAATCCAAATAGTCTAGCTTTTGAAACTATTTTGTGAAGTCGGGGTTTACTTTTAACGAGGTTTGCAGCAAAATGCAATATAGAAGTCTGAATTCTTTCACATTTGTGTTAATCTTGCATCTTATAAAAATAATTTTTGAGGGCACTGATTTTCTTTGTCAAGCTTTGCAACGACAATCACAAGACATTTTAGTACCATGCCCTTGTTTTAACAAGTTGAGCGGTGATGGATGATAAGAGTTACTCATCACCAAGAAAACATTTTGTAAGCGATATGGCATAAATATCCCAGATGAGAGTTCTCCTTTTGTTGGAAGAAAGGGTAAAGCTTGCCATTAATCGGATGCAGTTACACTTGAACATCATTTATCGAGTGAATATATTTGTTACTACAATTGATTTTCAATTGGAGGAGCTAAATTACTCTCACTTTTCCACCGGATCCTACGGAATTTCATCATAATTCTAGAACTGATGATCTGTGCAGTTTTATCCCGAAGACTTTACCAAGTAAGAAAAAATACACTTGAGGATGATTTTAGAACATTATAAGCTTGATATTGCTCAACATCTTGAATTTTAAGAATTTCTGAACTATTTCAGAGCTTTCATGGATAGTAAAGACAAGGAAAGCAAGAGACTATCAATTGTTTCAGTGAGTTGCTTATACTCGTTCTTACTTTTTCGATATCTACCACATACTGAGTGAGTATTTTCACTATGAAGTTGGTCAAAACTCAACTCTGAAATAAGATGGATGAAGATTTTCTCATGGGTTATTTTATTGTGTATATTAAGAAAGACGTGAGTAGTTTGCTATAGACTTTATCATTAATGACTTTTACGACTATAAAACTGTAACAATTGGTTGAAATGTATTTAAAAAGTTACTTCTCTAAAATTTATGTTTCCTTTTTGTGAAGAATGGATTAACAAATTGTGAAGTTAATGTACTGCTTTTTTCTTGTTTTAAGCGAACAAAAAGGAACAAACTAGTTTTGGAAAAGCAATTACAAAGATATGAATATGGAAATCAGTCTTACTTGCGTTCATTTGATTTGCCTGTCCCTGCCCATTTTCATGAATTTTATTTCAGTTGGGATCTCTCTCTCTCTCTCTCTCTCTCTCTCTCACACACACACACAAAGACCACCAACAGTAGTTGAAAACCACCATCTTAAACTTGGTGGTTAATGAAGGTAATATCATCCAAATCTGGGTGAGGCTGGATAAATTGAGGATGAACTATTTTATCGGACATCGTAAAAAATCCGCAATTATCATCGTTTTGCACAGGTTTTTTGTGGTTTATAATTTCATTTGAGCTCTAACTTGACTAAATAATCACTGAGTGGGCAAGTTGAAACTCGACACGCAAATGTGAGGGAGTGTTAGTGTTATTCTCAATATTGAGGGGGAAATGAGTGTAATAAGACGAACTCAATTGGAGAACTGAGTGTGATAACACAAACTCAAAAGTGATGGAGTGTTAGCGACCTCGCGGCATAGCCGATGCAGCCATCCTTCATTAGATTAACAATGGATCAACTGGTTTGCTCTTACCAAATAGCTAATGATAAAGTACATTTTTCCTTTGTACACTGTAGACTGTAGCGTTTACACCAAATACAGACGCCCTAATTAGCACGCTCAAAAAAGAAGTTATGACTGCACGGGCTCGTCGTGATTTCAAGAAGCTTGACGCCAATTTAGAGGCCGTTTGTGATTGATTCTTAAAAGTAGATTCTGATTAAATCAGAATCAATTTTTAAAATCTGCTTTAATCCATTTTAGACGTAACAAATTAAAAGTTGTTGAAGGTGTTTGGATAAAAAGAGATTAAAGTAGGTTTAGTGTAGCAAAATTACCATATCGTATATTCAAAATGAAATTGAGCATTTAATGATGTTTATATGTAAGGATAATTTGGTAAATTTCTTGGTCAAACCTGATTCTCCAAAACTGATTAAATCTTAATCCAAGAAAATAAGGATTATGGATTTAATCGTTTTGAGCACATTGGAGCAAATTTAATCAGTTTACTTTTTTTTTTTGCCAAGCACTTCAAAACTGATTTTATCTAGATTTAATCAGGTTTGACCAATCTAGAATCAATCTCAAACACCCTATTAATGTTGTCCACAAAATCTAAGATCTGTCTGCCCACTTTTTCCCCTCATTTGATTTCTCAAGTTGAATGTGCATTTATGTATATGGAAGCTAATTCGCGTCGTCTTGACAGCTTATGTCAAATTTTCAATGCATGGATGCCGCCCGCCGCCGCCTGTATCAGACCGTCTAAATTCCATTTCTGAGTTTTCTCAAGTTGAATGTACATTTAAGTTGTTTGACTCTCGAAAAGTCTCTGACTGCCATAATTAGTTAGGAGGTTGTTACTCAACGGACAACCTAGCAAGTCATTAATGTCCACAAGTTCCGGAAGGGCCATGCACAGGACAGCAAATTTGGTCTAGTGATATCAATACTCCGAAACAATCTTTGCGCAACACATTACTACCCAAAGCTTCTTAGGAATTTGGGGGGTGAGCTTCTTAGGAATTTGGTTTTTTGAAGCAACTAGTCTTTTTGGCGCTCAACAGAAACAATTTGACAGGTACCATTCCAAACTCTTTTGGGAACCTATCAGCCCTTGAAGAATTATATCTTGCAGAGAGTAACCTCGAGGGAAGTATACCAAGTGAGATGGGCCAACTAACGAGGCTGACTATCTTCGCAATAGCAATCAATAAATTTCAAGGTGTGATCCCTGCCACTATATTCAACATCTCAACTATCACTAGCTTTTCGGTAGCAGATAATCTGCTCACCGGTAGTCTTCCTGCTGACATTGGCTTCACTCTCCCTAATCTGCAGTCATTCGGTATTGGTGGAAACAAAATGGGAGGGGAAATTCCAGTTTCACTCATGAATGCTACCCAGCTTGAATTACTTGATATCGCTGGTAGCAATTACGTTGGACAAGTTCCAGCTAATATAGGAGGTCTACAAAATCTTCAGTGGATAAATATTGGATCTAATCATCTCGGTAGCAACAAAACTCATGATTTGAGTTTTATTGCATCTTTGGCAAACTGTAGTCAATTACGACTGCTGTACTTTAACAACAATAACTTTGGAGGTGAATTGCCTAGCTCCATAGGCAACCTCTCGAATCAACTCCAAAGATTGGGACTGGGACAAAACCAAATATCTGGAAAGATACCTGCAGGACTTCAAACTCTTGCAAACAGCCTAAACATGTTAGGAATGGAGGGAAACCTCTTCTCAGGTACGATTCCTGATTATCTAGGGAAATTTCAGAAATTGCAGGTTTTGGGATTGTATGGGAATAGATTTTCAGGGAATATACCAGCCTCCTTGGAAAATCTCACAGAGCTATATAAACTCCAATTAAGCAGAAATCAATTACAAGGAAACATACCTTCCAACCTTGGGAACTGTAAACGTTTGACAGAAGTGTACATGCAACAAAATGAACTAATTGGCTTCATACCGCAACAAATATTCAGCATATCCTCTCTGTCCAACACCCTGAACTTGTCCAGAAACTCGCTAACTGGCTCCCTACCTCTCGAAGTAGGTAGATTGATTAGTGTTTATGCGCTAGACGTCTCTGAGAACAAGTTAGCCGGAGAAATTCCTCAAACTATCGGTGGTTGTTTAGGTTTGGAGTACCTTATGATGCAGGGTAACTATTTCCAAGGAATGATTCCCTCAGCTTTGGCTTCTTTGAAAGGTATTCGACATTTGGACCTTTCACGTAACAACTTATCCGGACAAATTCCTAAAGATCTAGAGAACCTTCGAAATTTGCAATATCTTAACCTCTCTTTTAATGAGCTTGAGGGTGAAGTACCAACGAAAGGAGTTTTTGCACAAGCAGGCACAGTATCCTTGTTAGGAAATCGTAATCTATGTGGGGGTATCCCGGAACTGCAGCTACCAACATGCCTGCCCAAAGGAATGAAGAAGAGAAGATCTTTAGAAATGAAGATAGTGACTGTTATTCTTGGTACAGTTTTTCTTGTCATCACACTAGCCTCGTTTGCAGTCTTATGCTGGTGCAGAAAGAGAAGAAATGACCGATCTTCCCTAACTTCAGAAGTTGACAGGGCTCTAAGGGTGTCTTACCATGAACTTTACCAAGCAACTTCAGGATTCTCTTCAAAATTCTTGATTGGATCGGGAAGTTTCGGGTCTGTTTATAAGGGAAGGTTGGATCAGCACGAAGACAGACCAGTTGCAATAAAGGTTCTTCACCTTCTAAGTGCTGTGGCTTCAAATAGCTTCATGGCCGAGTGTAATACGCTAAGAAACATCCGACATCGTAATCTAGCTAAGATCTTATCTTGTTGCTCCAGCATCGATTTCAAAGGTAATGAATTTAAAGCTCTAGTTTATGAGTTTATGGAAAATGGAAGTTTAGACACATGGTTGCATCAAGAAGTAGCTGAAGTGCAGAGCTCAAGAACTTTGAATCTTGTTCAAAGGCTAAATGCAGCAATTGACGCGGCTTCTGCATTGTGCTATCTTCATGACGGCTGTGAAACTCCAGTTATTCACCGCGATTTGAAGCCAAGCAACATTCTTCTCAACCACGATATGAGTGCTCAAATTAGTGACTTTGGATTAGCAAGGCTCCTTCCAAAAATCACCAGCAATTATTCTCAACAAGGAGATAGCTCAATTGTGGTGAAGGGATCTATTGGCTATGCAGCTCCAGGTAAGAATTTTTCCAAGCTATAAGTTCTGTGGGATAGTCAGATAACTAAAAGATATGCGCATACGCACTAATACATATATAGATGATATTCATTATTTGACTTAGATGTTAAGCAAGACAGCCGACCGCAACTAATTTGGGACAAAACTTTGATGAGGGTGATGACAAATTGAGCACGATGATCAACACTTTTTCCAATATATTCAGCACATCTGTACCTGCAAAAGGGTAAAAAGAAAATTAATAAAGCTATGTATACCACTCAGTGGAATGCCAGCTTGATAACATTTCAGGAATCAATTACGGTACTTTGACCAAACTGCATATCGAATTTCTAAGCAGAGCTTCTTAAAATTTTAATTGTGATTATCTTAATAGCTTTTTCATCTTTCTAGAGAAACTGAAATTGTTAAAGTACAATCATCCCAAAGAAAATTTTGGCACTAGATCTCTTTGGACCATTAGCTAGGACCCAAGCTACAATTTTGGAGAACTAACGTCAGCCAGAACTCTGTTTGTTTTATCTCATGTTCTTCATCATGAAACTGCATGCTTCTATGTAACATATAGATGGCCTCAAACATGCAAACAAGATTATCTCCTTCCGCAGAGGTATCAAACAAACACATATTCCAAGTATTTTCTACTGAAAAGCGGGCCAAGTTCTCAAGCGGTCATGACAGCGAGCATTATTTAAAGGCTACACTTGCATGCTAATGCAACGGCAGAATCTTTTGACACTTACTGCATAACTGCTATTCTTCTTAGGTTCAAGCATTGTAAAATAACTGCGATAGTGCCTACTAGAGTTCTGCTCAAAGCAGCTACAACAAACTAGTTTATCAATTCAGACATTTAGGACATGGTTTGCCTGAATTGTCAACCACATTAATGATGCCATCATAGTTATCTCCCAATTTTCCAAGTTTCAACACAGTTCTAGAAGAATCTTTGCGTTCACCTATTATTAGAAAGAAAATAACAATTTGGCTGGAATTGCAGAATATGGCATGGGGGGGGAGGCATCAATCCATGGGGATATATACAGCTATGGGATCCTTGTATTGGAAATGTTCACTGGAAGGAGACCGACTGATGATATATTCCGAGATGGTTTAACTCTCCATAATTATGTTAAGATGGATCTTCCAGGAAATGTCATGAACATTATTGACCCAGTACTCATAGCAATGGAACGAGAAGCACAGACAGAAGCAGCAGCAACAGAAGAAGAAGAAGATGGAGATGACATACAGGAAGAAGGAGATAGCAATCACGTTCTAAGTCCGTCTTGCGAAGCTTGCGTCGTTTCAATCCTTGAAATTGGGCTTGCATGCTCAGTAGATGCAGTACCAAAGGCGAGAATGAAGATGAAGGATGTGCTTCGCGAACTGCATCGTATTAGGGGAGCTGTTCTTCGGGGTGGGTGAGAAGGAGGTCCTCAGATAGCCGCCGGAGAGGTATGAAACATACATTTGGGGTACAGCATTTGACCAGACTATTCTTATTCTCAGACTCATATTCTGGTCAGTAGAGTTAGTTGGTGGCCAACTCCCAGCAATTCGCTTAACTGCTGCGAGTGTCGCACACTCTATGCTTGTATAAAAATAAACTTAATAAATTTTATTAAAAATAATTAAATATCACATATATCACGTATTAATGTTCATTGTCATGTTCAGTAAATATATATTGAATTATGGTGACCGTGTGTGCAGAAATAAAATTGATAAAATGAGTTTCAATTAAAATAATCAAGCATCACGTATGTATATTTATTGTGACATATTCAGTAAAATAAATTTGATTTTATAAAAAGCTAACATATCCTTATATGTAGTCATTTACTATTTAAGATTTTATTTTGTATCATTTTTGAATACTTTACTTATTATGCCAAGCTTGACTTTTTATATTTATTTTAGCTATTTCATCTTAATGAAATTTAAATTGTGAAATCTATCATCTCTATATAATTATCAATATCTAAATATTTTATTTTGTGTGACTATTTAAAGACTTTCTTAGAGTGATACATGTCATTATTTTAGATAGATAGTTGTGTAATACCAAAAGAGGTGTTAAACCAAAATGAGTTTTTTTTTTTGTATATATAGTATGGATAGATACATAGATAGATATTGTTATTATTATTTATATTGCATTTAGGAAATTTACAAGGTTAAAGATATTAGGAATAGAAGTTATATACAAGTTCATTTTATAGATAATAACGAAGTATCATGGGCTAATTTCTAGCTATTCGCTTTATTTTATGGCATTTAAGAAATTCGCGAGGTTATATGTATTAGGAATATAAGTTATAAGCAATTACATATGACAATAATATAAATAAATATATAATAGACAAAGTATCCTGGATGTGGATGCAATAGATAAGCTTTTCTTAGTGTTCTTTTCTTTATTTATTGTTTCACTCTTTTCCATACATTTTTTACTTTTACTTGTTAAAATTACCCTTGAATCATGACTCTTTACTTATAATTTATTACTAAAAATTTCAACAGTATTATTGGCATAATTTTGCAAGTGTGATTGTTATGGTGTTTCATTTAATTTTAAGATTAATGATTCAGAAATACTCATTGGCATGCATTTTCGTGGCGCTGCTTAATTTTTTTTCATAGTTTATAATTCTTTAGTTGGAATTTTTCACCTAGCCACTCAACTAGCTATACAGTTCATGAACGAGGTTACGAGATATTCATGATATGCAAAGATTCATCGGATAAAACAATTAACTTTTGATTCAATATGCAAAAAGTTGTAGTAGCAATACAATATCAGTAAGAAAATACATGTGAAAATATGACAATATATTCTTTTAGCCTAATTCATTTGTAAAGCTTTTGTATAAGATTAAGCACCGTAGATTCTAAAACGAAGATACGATTTTCTCAATGTTCATTTTTTTTCTTTTTTTACCTCTTTTACTTAATTGCCACATTTTCATGTTTGATTTGGTACTCTTTTCCTTTTGATCCCTACTAATTAACTTTTCACAATGATGTCTACTGACAAATTCTTAGGTACTTGCCAATTTTCTAACTAACCCTATAATTATCTAACTAACCCTAATTTAATTAAGTTTTTAACTAACCCCCTTAACTTTTATAAATTGCCTATTGCGCCCAGTCTCACTAATCTACAACCTTTGGTTATAAAATGTTGCTAAAGATTGCCGAAAGTATCGCTCACGTTAATTGTCACTAAAGACCCAATTAATGTCACTTATAATAGCTATCGTTCAATTATAACTTATGGTTCTTTAAAATTGTTGCTAAAGATCATAAATTATAATGCTCTCCAATTTGTCGCTAAAGGTCCAAAGAATAATCAGTTAAAATTTTACCCATAAGACAAAACCTCAGGTTTGGGGTAATACACTATGTGCTCGCGCTCGTGCGTGTGCAGAACTGTGTAGTGTGTGTGTGTACACAACGTAGTGTGTGTATTTGTGTGTTAGCGTGTTAGCGTGTTCAATGCAGTGTGTTAGTATGTGCTTATTCCAGAGTGTGTGTGTGTGTGTGTGTGTGTGTGAGAGAGAGAGAGAGAGAGAGAGAGAGAGAGAGAGAGAGAGAGAGAGAGAGAAATGTGTGCGTGTTGATTTCAGTGGGTGCATGTGTGATTTTAGTGGGTTTATCAGTGTGTGTATTAAGTGTGATTTCAGTGTGTGTGTGTGAGTTTGTGTGTTCAGGGAGTGGGATTTGGGTAGAGTGAGAGGAGGAAGAAGAAGTGGGTTTGTGCATTAGGGTGGTACCTTGTGCTTGCATAGGTGTACCACGTGCACAGGTTTGTGTTCAATGCATGCGTAGGACAGTGAACAGAGATCATTAGCTCACAACATTTTGCAGTAGGATACCTTAGGCTATGTTAGAGTTTCTGGCAAAGTTTCATATTTTTCTGAAATTTTTTTGTATTGTTAATATTTTACAAAACATTGATTTTTCCTAAAATTCATTTTGAGTCTTTCTATATTCATAGTAAATTATGAAAATTTTATAGTAATGTTTTTATAGTATAGATAAGTATCAATTTAAGTTTGATAAACTTCAGAGTTGATTTGGTACCTTTACCCGTATCGCATTTGATTTAGCGAAACATATGAATTAAAAATAGTTTTAATGCTTTTTGAATTATTATTTGAGTTTCTATAATTTTTATATATTTTTTAAAGCTCTTACAAAACTACATGACTTTGATTTGAGTTAGAAATCATGTATTGCTATTTATGGGCTTTTATGGCATTTAAAAAAATTATTTTTAATTCAAAAAATATTTAAAACTTGGAAAATAGATATGTTGACTTTATATGTTGCTTTAAGCCAAAAAAGTGGTTCACAATAATTTAGCATGAATTTTGGGTCAATTTCAAGCCTTGGAGTGAGTTGGATTTTCTGGTTAGGTTTGGTCGTATGTGGGACCCGCTTGTAGTTAGCTTATTTTGAGAGTTAGAATGAGAACTGTTTAAGGAGTCAATACGAAAGTAGCTTAGCTTTGGACCGAGGTAAGGGATTTTCATCCTAAGCCCGATTCATCATATTTGACCTCGTATATTTTTGTTCTGATTTGTTATGGAATATCATTGGACTTTGTTAATGTTTTGATATGAGAATGCATTATTTGCCTTTGAAACCTTAGTTTGAGCCTTAGACAACCATTGGAACTCTTATCGATGCTCAACATTTGTCGCTCATCGACCATCGATCTCCATGAGGATCGAGCGATTATTATTTTCTGCCTATGGGCATGAGATAGCGTTGAGGCGTTATAAGGATGGTTTGTATCGGGGGCATTTTAAGGATGATCTATTTACTGTGTGGGACGTAGGCTAGTACCTTGATGGACTAGCTAGTTTACATATGCATATGTAGTTTCCATTGTTATTGAGCACTTGCCTATATTGCTTTGCTAAGTGTTATTGAGCATCGCCTTTGTGGCTTTGCTAAGTGTCATCATGCACTGTGTGGCTTTGCAATTGCTCATGTTCAATATCATCTAAATTTTTTATAGTGTATCTGAAAGCGTTCGTATTGATAACTAATCGAAGGGATTGAGTTGAATATCTTTCCCATATTGATATCGAATTGAACCTGTAAAACGTTTGTAATAGCTCCGTTTGAATTCTCGAGCAACCTTTAACGTCCTAAAAGCTCACCCTTATTTGTTCTCTTCTGCAGGTAATAATCATCAGTACTGCTTGGGATGATTTAGAACCTGGATAAGAAGTTGGCATATTTTACTGTTTTGTTTGGTTAAGCCCCTGCGAGGGAAACCATTGATTACTTCACCTTCTCAAGTACTTAAATTTAACCTTTTCATCTAAGAACATCTACTTATGAGAATTTGAGTTATTGCATATGTCGAAACTCTGACATATATTGGGGTTGTTTATTAAATTAAGGTTATCAGTATCACCAAATTATCAATCGAATGATTATTGAACGCTCCGGGATTTTCGGAGTCGTTACAGTAAATTTCAAATTTTGTTTAATTACAAGGTGGGGAATGAATTGAACACTTGGCTTTGGCTATACAGATGGATAAATAAAGAGGCAATTATTGCCAACTTTGGGCCAAAGATAGTCTATGACTCTAGGTTGACATTGGTAGCCAAAGTAGCTGATATCATGGATGTGCATAGTTGGAGATTACACACAAGTAGATCTCATGCTCTGAGGGAGTTGAATAATTCTATTATTGCATTAGCTCTGCCTCCAACAGACCTACCAGATCAAGTGACGACTAGGGATTTGCATCCTAGTGGTAAATTCACTATAAGTAGTGTGTGCAATGCCATTACAACTAGATCTATTGTAGTTGTTTGGTCAGTAGTTGCTTGGTCAAAAAATACTTATGCTTCAATGTCTCATTCCTAGATGTTCCTTAATATGTTGGATGTTATGTAAAGGGCAATTAAGAACCAAAGATAAACTCAGAAAATGAAACTTGGTCCAAGATGACAAGTGCACCTTATGCTCCACACATCTAGAAATCAGTGAACATCTCTTTCTACAGTGTCCATAGTCACAAGAAATATGGGTGTGGTATTTGAAAGACTGACTATAGCGCTACCTCTCCACTCTTGGAACCAATTTATCCAATTGTAAGGGAAAAGCTTCAGGGCTAAACTATGCAAATTTGCCATCACAGTTGTTGTGTATGGCATTTAGAAAGAAAGAAATGTTTGGATCTTTCAGCAAAAATAAGCAAGTTCTCATAATTGACTTCATATAAGGGTTAATTGCATAAAATACCTTTATGGTTTGGGCTAATTGCAAAAAGGCCCCTGTAATTACAAAAATTGTAAAGGAGCATCTGCGATCTTAAAAGTGTTGCATCCGACGGTTTCTGCAACGATTTAAATAAATTGTCCAAAATACCCCTATATATAAACCCTATTTTGTTTGTGTGCAGAAATAAGTCTTGACCAGAGGGGTGACACCCCCACCCTCGCCACACCCGTTTCTCAAGCCTTGCCCTCTTTTTGCCACAAGACCAAGCCCTCTCTCATCACAACCCTCTAGCCCCTAGAACCACCACCCATCCATGCCACAGGCTCAAGCCCTCTGCTCTTGTTATCACCATAACCCCGTCAAACGCATCGCCTTCCCTTTCGTCCCCAAACCAATCCCACTACCGCAATGCCCTTTTCTTTATTCTTGCCGAGTTTTAATGTGACGAGATCTGTATGTGGAGTAAAATCTATGTGTTTAGGCTTAGATGTGGTTGATTTACCCAAATTGCACAAACTCAGATCTAGGGTTTTAATCGCAATGTGCGATTACAAACCCTAGATCTGAGTTCAGGTGATTAGGGTTGTGATTGGGTACGGTGCAGGTGGTTGGGGCTGATGGCAGGGTTAGTGGCGGTGCAAATGGTTCAGTTGATGACAGATCTAGCGATGCAGAGCTCGTGGTGGGTGGCGGCACCGCACTTGGCATCGGGTTTATTGTAACATCCCGGGATTTCCGGAACATTAGCACTCGCTAAATGATTTACACTAACGCAATAGAACCCTCAAACTCAACCAATTTAGAACCATCAGCCAATCAGAGCAACTAAACCATTGAGTAAAATAATACTCTTAGCGTACCATCATAGTTGAAACATCAAGTCTAAGTTAACAATTCTAAATAACAATAATAACCCACGCAGAGGTTCTAATGACTAAGACTGAAACTTAAATTCTCTTTCTCTCGCTCAGCTCAGATTTAATCCACACCCAATGCAATCTATTATTGGTTATCACCTATGGAAAGGAAGTCAAACGGGAGTGAGCTTTTGAGAGCTCAGTAAGGTCGCTCAAATGAAGAAATTACGAAATAATTCACAGATGTAATTCAATGATATTTTTTCAAGAGTTTCAAAAGAATCATAACTAGTTCGATCAGATATCAATATAATTTTTAGATACGGTGCAAACAATCACAGATACACTGACTAATCCATCAAGGTACTAGCCCACACCAATACACCGACTAGTCCGTCAATGTACTAGTCCACACCAATACACTGGCTAGTCCGTCAAGGTACTAGCCCACACCAAATCCTCCAATATACACCAACTCCCACCAAAACACACCAATGCAAAATCTCATGTCAATTAACAAAATAACAACAATCGATAATATAATGATTAAATCGATGCACAACGAGGAATAAATACGGAGCATCGAATAGGATTTTCCAAGAAACGTGTAAGGCTTAAAACAGGGAATTAAAGGCAAATCACGCACATTTCAACTATAACGGAGTTCAAACAATATTTGATAGCAATTCAGAAAAATATTTATGAGGACAAATAGATGAAACTGGGTTTCAAATAGAAATCCCTTACCTCGATCCACGCAAAACGAAATTAAAACTCCCTCGATCAAAATCCTCTGAATTAATCTAGGTTGACAAATCATTTATTAGAACGCATTCTACATTATTACATCNTAAACCTAGTATAAACTACCCACGTCGCACTCACTCATCAACCCGGATTACGCAATTCAAAGTAGGTCCCACGCACGACCAACCTAACCACAAGACCCGTCACACTCCTCGAGGTTCAAAAATAACCCAGAAATAATATTAATTCTCATTAAGCATTCTTTATGGCTCAATGCAGCATATGGAATAGAAATACAACTTTTTTGAATATTTTTTAATTAAAAATAATTCCTTAAATACACTAAAAGCCCATAAATTGCCAAAATTTTTTCTAGCTGGAAATAAAGACCCATAATTTTTTTAGAAGCCTTAATATATATTCAAAAATTATAAAAATAAAAATCAGAATTTAAAAGGCATTAAAACTATTTCTTCATTTTTCATTTTATTAAATTCAATGCAATACGAAAATGATAACAATTTAATTCTAAAAACCACCAAACTTAAAATGAGATTCACTTATACTGTAAAAAACACTACTCTAAATTTTCCAGAATATTTTCATGAGTTTTAAAGGCTCCAAAAGATTTTACAATTCTGAAGTTTCAGAAAATATTAAAAATACATACGTTCTCAGAAAATTATAAAATTTTGCCAGTAAATTTTATATGCTATCGATCATTATGCATCTCCCAAAACATGTGTCGAACCTAACGCTAGTCGATGGTACACCTGTGCAAGCACAGAGTACCACAGCTGCTCACAACAAAGTCCACTTCCATTTTTCCCTTCTTGTACTCTGCACCCAGCCCCTACATTATTTATAGACCCACAACCTCATGCATTGGTTCACTCAACACACCCACTCATAAACACATATATATTACACACTGCCACATATGTAAACACACACCATAAAACACTCCCATACTCACATAATTAACACTCACACAGGTTCACACAATCACACGTATTCTCATTGCACCTCACACTCACTGCCCTACAATAGCGGGTTTCTTTCCCTCTCCCTCTCCCTCTCTTCTTTTTCCATCACACTTACACAAGTATATGGATACACAAATATGCACATTTACACATTTTCACACACAAATATTCACACAACACCCAACCCATTGCACTTCTCTGACCAACTACCATGAGGCAGTGGGTTATCCACCTCTTTCTCATTTTTTCCTTCTTATTATCCAATATTCTCGTACTCTCCACAACCAGCCACACCTAACACCCATCATCTACCTTGCAAACTTATATAAACACACACATATATTCCACTTACCACTTACCCACACACTCACAACACATATGCATGATTCCCCATACCCACTGTCTCACGGCAGTGGGTCTGTCCTTCTTCTCACTTTTCTTTATTTTTTGAGTTAATTACGCGGTTGACCACTATACTATTAGGCAAATTTCACTTTGACCACTGAACATCGATTTGTGTCATAGTAACCACTAAACTTTGAAATTCGTTTCAATCAGGTCACTCCGTCAAATTAATCTTGACGGAGTTAGGTTACTCAGGGGTATATTGGTCTTTTTACGCTAGTCTTTATGAATTTTCCTTTTCTTTCTCTCTTTTCCCTCTCTCTTTCTCTCTCTCTCTCTCCTTCTGTCCCTCTCCATCTCATTTTGTCCACTCTTTAATTTTGGAAAGTCAAATTAGAGAGGGAATATGGAGAGGAAACTAGAGGAAAGTCCACGGCCACGCACTCGGTGCACTGCAGCAGCAGGCCCAGCAGCCTCAGCCCCGTGGACTCCGCTCCGGCGGCGATTTCCTCCCCCTCCTCGTGCTCGGCGGTGGCCTTTTCGCCAGAAACGGTGGCCTCGCCGGAGAAGTTTCTGCGCTTGTTGGAGAGGTCGTTGTCGTGGTCGCCGGAAGATTCGCCGACGGCGATGTCGATGGTGCATTTGCTTTTCATGGGTGGTGAATTGGGGCTATTGTAGTAGATCGCATGCAGAACGTCCTCGGAACCTGGCAAGGCAAGTGAGTACGGTAGTGCATAGTCGTACGGTGGGCCACGGCAAGTTGTCACTAGAGAGAGGAGGTATTCTTGGGAGTTAAGACTTGGAGCACTTGCCTTTCCCCTGCTTCAGCAGTGCCAATCCCTCAAGCTCTGCCCAGGTTGCCTTGGCTCCGACCATTGTTCACCCATGCTTTATTCAAACCAATCCTACTTGACATCCTACTCACACAATCACACTACACGCTGCTGGTGGCACCTACGTGGAACCACCTCTCATGGAACATTGGCCAAATTCAGTAAAGGCACTTGATGCGAGTAGATTTACTCGTCAATCCTAATTCATCAGTCATTCACTATGATTTATGGGCATTCTGAACTCAAGCCCTCGGATGCTTTCGAGTGAGAATTTGACAAAATCTGAGAAAAAGGACAAGGGAAGTGCGTGCAGAGGGGGGGAGGGACAAGGGAAGAAAAGAGCTTACAGAGGGTGAACAGTGAAGAAGAAAAAGAAGAATAAGAAAGAAGAAAAACAAGAATAAGAAAAAAGAAGGTGAACAGTGAATGGACGGTTGTACCCCTAAACAAACGGACTTAAATTGACGGAGTGACCTGATTGAAACGAATTTCAAAGTTTAGTGATTACTATGACATAAATCGATGTCCAGTGGTCAAAGTGAAATTTGCCTAATAGTACAGTGGTCAACCGCGTAATTAACTCTTTTTTTAACACATATATATAAACACACTACACACATCACTCCAATACACACACACAACACAGTCTCACACTCCCTCACTCAAGCACTCATCCACCTATCCAATTTACAAACTTGCACCAAATCTCCACACTCCCATACCCAGGTGCCATTACGGAAGCTGCTCCATGCTCTCCACATGCACAACGCACAACACAGCACCCACGCACACCAAAACACACAGTCTACACGGCTGAAAAATTCAGCCCCTCCACTCACATATATACAATACACATACAATTTACGCTCAAAACTACGATTACAGCAGCTCGAATCTCACCCAAAATTGAACCCTTTAACAGCCTTCTCATACTAAACAATACCCAGTTTTGCACCTACCGAAATACATATATATATGTACAAAGCAAGCTTACCAAAAAAGCTTCGCCGAAAAAATCCCTTCGATCTCCTTTCCCTATTTTCCCTCTCCCTGAAACTCTCTCTCGATCACGTATCAGATGAAGAAGAGAGGAGTATGACAGCTGCCAACCCCTCCCCCAACACACACACACACACACATGCATGCATATATATATATATATATATATATATATATATATAAAATAACCCTAGATTGGAAAAATCACAAAAACCCCTACACTTTGATTTGTCACTAAATTTTCTCACCCGAACTTTTATTATTGCGTAATGGTTCAAAAATAAATATTTACGATAATTTATGCACTAGAAAAACTATTAACGGGTTGTTGCGCTATTTTGTTTCATATATCGTCGCTAAGAGTATATTGATGCTAAGAAAACAAAAATCATCGCTAAAAAAAATACACGTCAATGCTAAGTATTTAAAAAAAAATAACGTCGCTAAAACTTTTAATTTGTTAAAAATATTTTAGGGTTCGGAGTATTACACTTTCTCCACCTTATAAAAATTTTGTCCTCGAAATTTCACATACTTGTAATATTCAAGCACTACGCTTTTACTACGTAACTCCCAAACGAATGTGACATCGAATCTTACACATAACATCCAAAATATGAGTCAAGAACATCAATAGCTGCCCCGACAATTTCCCAACTTTAAATATTGTCCCATAGCATAAGATTTAGATTATAAATTAGAATATGATGCCTCAGAATCAGTCAGTACATAAACGCCAAAATGAAATAATCCGAAAGTATACCTGGCATCACACCATTAGATGTTGCAGCTTTTTGAGTTGACATAACAAACAGTCTGGCCGATGTCCTAGGCCTCTGCCCCTGCAAAGTCTGGGCCTGTGGAGTCTGGCCATGTTGACACTGATCTCCTCCCGAAGGGTTAATTTTACGCTACACCCCATACTTAGGGGTCAGTTGCACCCAGTACCCCGTAATTCTAATTTTGGCACCCAGCACCAAAATCTTTAAAATATTGGAATTCAGCACCAAATGACGGCCAAACTGGCCTTTGACCATACGTCTGTTACTTTTTAAGGGGCAAAATAGTCTTTTTACTTGTTACATCCACCTTTTGTCCACGTCAGCTCCAAATGGCCCCAATACTTAACATCAGACCTTTCATGTCATTTCCCCACCATTTTTCTCTCTCCAACTCTTCATCTTCCCAACCAATATCGAAACGCGTGGCCACCTCCTCTGACCGAAACCACTGCCTGACGAGCCATCACCTCTGACCGAAGCCACTGCCTGGTGTGCCACCATCCCTGCCACCACTCTCCCCATCATCACGACCCACCACAGTCGGCCACCCATGACCAGCCATAACTACCCACAACCACCAATCCCGAAACCCATGGCACCCTCACCGATTGAATCGCGGCCACCAACGCCTTTCGTTGATGACCGCCGCCTCTGCCACAAATCATTCACCCACGACCACCCACAACCACCAATCCCTCCCTCACCCACGGTCACCACCTCAAACCGAATGACGGCCACCAATAACCGGTGTTCGACCAACAGTGACCATTCAATGAGCCATTATTGCCTCCAATCAAACGACCATCAGACACTCCCTCTGCCTACCGCCGTAATCACAACATACCCAATCACCCCATCACCCGATCTCCCCATCGATCTCCAGCGAGCCTAATTAGCCACTGCACAACATCATCACCACATAATCAGTGGTCCAAATCGAGGGTGAGAGTGACAAGTCAGGCTAGGTGAAGAGGGCGTGGGGCAACGCTGGACGCCAAAGATCGCGGCGATGCTAGAGGTGGGTTCTTGGTGCACGGTGGTTGGGGGCACTGAGAGAAATAGAGAAGAGAGAGGAAAGAGAGAGAAAATTGGGAAGAGAGAAATGACGTTGGGCTTAGGGGGTTGGAGCTGACTAGGATTTCATGGATGAAACTACCATTTTGCCCTTAAAAAATTAATAGATGTCTGGTCAAAAGTCATTTTGACTGTCAATTGGTGCTCAATACCAAGTTGTTTAAATTTTTGGTGTTGGGTGCCAATTTTAGAACTACGAGGTGCTGGGTGCAACTGACTCCTAAGTATAGGGTGTAGCCTAAAATTAACCTCCTCCAGGACGAGGTGCACTACTTGCTACTAAACTGACTGTTGGTACAGGGCTGAGAGCTGATTGGTTCTCCCACATTGAGGGATAGTTTCGAACGCATACTCCACACTGCCACACCTGAAACATCCTCTGGTAATTTTGTAGCATGATTTACCACCATGGCTCCTCCCACACGTAGGACACAGAACTACCGGAAAAAGCTAACCCAGTACTATGAATTGGTCTAGCTTATGTGCTATGTGCTTCTCTGAATTCGACACTCTTCCCTGATCTAATTATTTGAGCCTGCCCCATCCTCTGACTCTGAGGACCCGGTTGTACTGCACAACTTTGTGTCCTCTCTTTAGAGAGGCTACCATGGGACACAACCTCTGAAGGATCTTGAGATCGCGTGATTCATCTTCCCAAATATGATTTCGAATAGCCTATTTAGGCGACATTCTAAAGACCTAGCTCTCAAGAGCTAGAGTTCTAGCGCCCTACTTGGGCGAAGTTCCATTGCTAAAGCTCTTAAGAGCTTAGGTCCGAGCACATGGAGTAGAGAAATATTATTTACCCCTACAAGCGGATGAAAGATCCCTTAAAAATCTGATGTGTCTCAAGACACCTCGTATTACTTCCTTAGCCAAACATTTTGTCTAGGGAAGTGAGGGGCTTTTGATATAACTCAAATAAAACTCCTAATAATTGGGGGACACCCGGCATTTCCAATCAAACTGGGTCAAACTACGAGGTTGGTAATTACCTTATTAAGAATTAGGGATTCTAAATGAGTCCTCAGAGACCGTGACGTGATCCTCTAGGATTCTTGTAACACCCCAATATTCTTAAGCAGCGAATAAATTTTTTTAGCGTCAATATTTTTGTTAATTAGAAATTTTAGTGACAGAACATTTAGTTAGCACCGTTATTTTGAGTAGCAACCTTTAGCGACTAATTTTTAGAAAATCATAAGTCATAATTTATCGATAGCAATTACAAGTGATATGGGTTGGAGCCTTTAGTAATGATTAGAGTGTGACATTTCAGAAACCTTTAGCGACAACTTTGAAGCAGGGTTAGTAATAAATCTAAAATTTCATTGGGGACTATTGGATAATTAAAGATTTCAACAAATCTGATTTTTTCTTTATTTTATTTTAAAAATTTTGTCAACTCTTTAAAATAGGAAAGAGAGGGAACTGAGGAGAGAAATAACATTTCATTTAATGAATTTAATGAGTATTTTCGGTTACAGACAAGGAAAAGAAGGAAAACCCTTCTCTCATTTCGGTTACAGACAAGAGATAGAGAGAAATAAGAGAAAGAGAAAGAGAAGAGAGAGAGAGAGAGAGGGCTGACGGTGTCGTTTTCCGGCGGAGCGAAAATCTCTGGTAAGCCCCCTTTGCCGCACTACAAGAAAAACCGGCTATACCTACGGTATAGGTCCGTAGGCTTAAGTAAGTAGTCCCGTAGGCATAGGCTCTCCCAACGGTACTAGCCCGTAGGCTTAAGTTCCGATGGGATAGACCTTTACCTACGGTGCTTTGGACCTATACCAACGGGCATACCCTCACCATAGATATATCATTTAGCTGTATTCTTATTTTTATTCCCAACCTATGCCTACGGTACTACCGTAGGCATAGCTCCTTATTTGTCAAAAAAAATATTTCGAAAATCATTTCCATGCTACCACTGTACCCTGCCAAGCACCAGCTTCAGTATTAAGAGATCTAACCATAGTGGTACATTATCTTTAAAGCACTTAAATGCAAACACACAGAATCCAACTCAAAAGATATAGAAACAAAAGAAAGTAATCCTTCAAATTATCACAACAGTTGAAGTACTGCAAACAATAAACACAAGAAAGTTGATGCTAATGGCAATTGTAAACTACACCACCTACCAACATTAATAATCACAAGGAACCCAAACCAATTTTGTATGAGGTTAACATAAACTAAGAAGCCTTTGCTTCAAGGTGTTATTCTAAGAATTGAATTTATTTTACATACGTACATCAGAAATTTTTGCTCCCCCTGTGAATATAACATACAAGGTATTTTTGAATGCTCCCTTAGAGTCATCCATGGCATGCTTTTTGCTCCAAAGTTCTATCATGCATTTAATTCAATGAAAAAAGCTTATCCTTTGCATCTTGATCAACCTTTAGAGAGCTTCAACTCCCCTAAAATCATAAATAGATAGTTTAGTCATACGCGCGCACAGAGACCGCTAATGCAAGGGAAACAAGTAACTACAAATTCATAGTCCTATTTGGTACATACCTTATGACAGTTGGATCCGCACGGCCATAGTGGTATGGGATTCCTTGAACTATGATGCTGCCATCATCACCCTTAGTGGTTGGATGAAGCTCTACAACCAACCTGTAATTAGCATATGTGCTATTCAAGATTTTGCATTCTTCTAATATCAAAGCCAAAGCATTTGCACAGATTGTAGTTTTTATCCTCTGTATCATCAGTCCTGCATTTCCTTCATAACTTATCTGCACAAAGCATCCTCCAGAGTTACACAAATCCCAGACAAGTAACTCCAAGTATGCACACTAGTGTAGAATGATGTCAAAGAATTTATTTGTATGATGTCTAACATGAGATTGTAAGACAGGAAATGCAAGGTGAATAATTAAAGAATTTATTCTAAGTCATTCTCAACCAAAGTAGCAACTGGATGGAACGTTTCCATTGGTGATGCAAGTTCAACCAGCAAACCAGAAAACTGAAAAAACAATCATATTCCGTAGATATTAATGTACCAGCTTCCCTTTAAACTTTCACTGCCCAAATCACCTTCTTCTGACCCAATCAACCATGTCTATGTAAACCATCAATTCCAATCCAACGAATAAGTTAAAATAAACTAAGAGAATTGAAAATGCGTACGTATAACTCCATTAATTCCAAACGTATAACTCTAATCAGAATCAACATCTCTAGTGACAGGAATTAAAAATACAAATAGAGAGAGGGCGAGAGGGAGAGGAACCTGAGCCTCATGCACCCGGACACCCTCAAAATATATGCTAGGTTCAATGAAATTTAATAAAGTTTTGTAGAAATGCAAGTGCAAAGTTACCAAGTGTCATAATAAGCTTATTCTTTTGAGATTACCAATCTATAGAGAATATTCGTTTGCCATTACCACATTCATGATAAGCTTATTCTTAGGATGCACTTGTGCAAATTCTGTGTGGTGAAAATGTTAGCATGGGTTAGATGCTAATCGCCATTAGGCTAGACCAGGCATTTATTAATGCCAAATCGTACCTGCTTGCCTGAACAACACCTCCCCCCCCACCTCTTCCCGCGCGCCTTTTTTCCTGAATCAATACTATTCTTTTCATTTTTCTCACGTACCGTGATTCTGAATTCTATTCAGACATGAGAACTTAGTACACAGTTCATCGTAACATCAGCAAAGTACAAACAAGTGTTTTGATTACTAATTCTGTAGTTGTATATTCAGCTTTAGAAAACATTTGGCTTGCAATTACAGTTGGTGAAATAGATCTGCTGAAATCAAAAGATGTTAATTAGTACTTTGAATTCAAAAATCTTTGCACACATCTATGCATCTACAAGAGAAAATAACTTAATCTCGTGAGGGAGAGCACTAAAATACCAGGTGTTTGATACCCATAATAGAGTAGCTAGTTTCTTAACTCTGTATTAGGAATATAGATCCAGTTCATCGCATGGCTTCTGTATACTTGGTTTACAACATCTCTATATAGAACGACAAAATTGGAGAATGGCCTTCGGGAAGTATAAAACTTCTAGTTAACACAAATAAAGAGGGCGCATGATATCTGGAAGCAATAGACTGTACAATGGTTTCAAATAACTACTGAACCAACAAAACCTTAAAAGAATCGTAACTACTATTTTTCTCAAACAGAATCCACAGCCAATCTTGGTAAAATTATGACAAATGAAAAGAGAGCCCCAATTACTTTTTCAACTATACTCCGGGTTGCAAAATGAAGACTAGAAACAATTTATTCTGATAATAATTTTCCTCGCAGATGTCTAGAAGAAAGTTGCCTCATAAAATGCACATACTTATAAACGATTAGATTATTACACACTCAAACACACATGTATGAATTTTAGTAAATCATCTAACAATAATAGGACGGCAGAAGTACCTGGCCTGCAGGACAGAGGTAGAATTGCCGACTGATGTTCTTCCCACTTTCGGTTGTAAGAGTTAGGAAGGAACCAGCACAACAACGTTGTGAAAGCAACAAAGAGTAATCAAATTAGGAAAGCAGAAAACAAAACAACATCAATAAGCAGAAAACAAAACCATGGATGTTATAAGGACATCAATTGGGAAAGAAACAAAGATTAATCAAATTAGGAAAGCAACCTTGATGAACAATCGAAAATGCTCAATGGATAAGAAATGCACAATCAACATTCCGAAATGCTCAATGACCTCAATTAACAATCTAAAAAGCTCAATTGGGAAAGCAAGTGATCAATTAACAATCTGAAATGTGTACCTAAATCTGAAAATGATGAAGGTAGTTGATTAATTGACCGGTCACGGGTCACCAGTCGTCGACGCGTCATCGCCGGCAGTGGGTTCTTGGCCGGTGGAGTCCTCACCTTGTCGTTGTCACTCGCCGTTCACTGATACTTTTAGATTCGAACAGAAGAAAACCTCTTCGCCGGTCCATCTCCATCTCCTTCCATGGCTCCACTCCGACCACTCGTTCCAGATCTGAGCTCTCCTCAACAGAGAGAGTCAGCTGGTGGAGGTGAAAGCCCCTGCCGGCCGCCGTGTCAGCGTGTGAGCATGTCGCCGTCGAGGGTGATGTCTACTGTCTTCGGTTTGGTAGTGGGTGAGAGACTGAGAGACAAGTCACAGAGAGACAGAGAGAGTCGTGCGTCAGTAGCGGGGGGGGGGGAAGAGAGAGAGAGAGGAGTTGCCATACTTCTGCCGCAGGGAGTTGCCACTCTTCCAAACTGAACCAGCACGAATAGCCATGGTGCAATATTAACCGTACGCCTACTTATCTTGTACGTACGGTTCCGTTTATACCGTAGGCCTTCTTGTCACCATAGGGCAGTTTTGGTGTAGGGCCGTGATTCATATATCTGCGAGTATCATTGCATATGGGTATTATATGTGCGTGCCTTAGAATTTTCCGTAGTGAATGTAGCGGGATGTATAGGTATATATATGATACGTGGGTGTATAAAGGACAAGGGGAGAGAGACAGCAGTACTGCCGAGGAGTGGTTCTTGGTGGGTTTTGTGGCTGCGGAGAAGTGGGCTGTGGGTGGAAGAAAAGAGAGAGACGGCAGTGGTTTATGGATGGGTAGAGATGGGTTACGGATTATGTGTTTGTGGGTGTAAAGGACAAGAAAAAGGGATGGGAAAATGGGTGCAAGACAGCCATAAGAGGCTGCCATGGAACAGAGGTAGTGATGTGGGTTGTGTATTCGTATATGTGGGTTTTAGAGAGAGAAAATGGCTGTGAGGGTGAAGTGGGTTGTTGTGTGAAAATTGTGAGAGTGCTTAATGGGTGTGTCGTGTGTGTGTGTGTGTGCTTTGAATAAATAAAGGCAGTAGTGGGTGTGTGCATGCGTTGGGTATTTCATGTTGTATAGGTTGATGGTGTTGTTGTGGGTTGGCAAAAATGGTGGGGTGTGTACAGGTAAAGGGTGTTTGTGTTTGTGTGAATGTGGGTGCTTGCATGTGGGGCTTGTTGTGTGCTTGCGAGAGAAGGTGGAAGTGTAGATTTGAGTTCCATTGATGAATTAGGAGCAAATCAATATGCATCATACTTGCATTCGATCATTTGATTTGCCTGTCGCAGCCCATTTTAATTTGTTTCATTTTAGCCAAGGTATATCGATGTGTGTGTGTGTGTGCGTGTGTGAGAGAGAGAGAGAGCTCACCTTGTAGTTCACAGTAAAGACCACCAAGAGTAGTGGAAAACCACCACCCCAAATTATTGGTTGGTGAAGGTAACATCATCCAAAGTTAGTTGGGGGTTGACCAATTCAGAGCTTAACTATTTTATTGGGTATCGTAAAAAAATCCGCAAATCATCACCGTTGGCATCACAAGTGTTTTAAGGTTTATAAATTATTTTGACTTCTAAATTGATTGAATGATCACTGAGTTGGCAAGTTGTGACTCTGAACCCAAATGTGTAGGAGGGTTAGAGTTATTTCTCAATTTTTAGAGGGTAATGATTGTAATAAGACTGTTAGCCCTATGATTGGATAACCCATGATTACATCTTGTTTTGATGATAACTACCCATTGATTATGTTTTAATGTGTGATTTGAGTGGATTCCTAGTATGTATACACATACACACTCATGAAGACACATTTGAGAAGTTAAATTGATGGATGAAAACCAAATAAGCTTAAAGTTATAGCGGACATGCTATAGAAGCTTCATGAAGTCTAATGTCAAAGAGCAACAAAGAATGCATAGGCTAAGTTACTATCGATTATGATTTATCTTTATTATTATGTAACTAGTATTGGTATGATGCTAGGATTGATGACTATGACCTAAAACAACATTAGGACAACTAATGCATTGCATGTGAGGTCATAAACATTCACACAAGTGTGGTTCTTGAAATGAGTGAACTTGGAGCTTAATCAAATTTTCTCAAAAATGTTTTTAATAAAACTTTTCATTAGCTTTCCAACACAAAAAACAACACCTCAATCCGATTTTTCTAGAAAAGTCATGCCCAAAATAAGAAAAGGGGTTCTGTGAGGCAGCCGATAGGCAGTTGGGTAATACAATCGACTGTATTGCAATACAGTCAAATGCATTTCAGTACAGTCGACTACATTGGTCAAAATTCAGTTCCAACGACTATTTTCAAGGACAAGACCCCAGCGACTAGTTTAGAGGGAACCAGTCGACTGCATTGGGAATACAGTCGACTGTAATAGCGGTTTTGCTCATATAATGCCCATAACAACTATATTTCATATCCTCTATATATAAATGATTTGGGGCTTCATCATACACTATGGAGAACACATTATAAGTCTTAATTAATTAGAGAAACATCAAGGCTCATAGATTAAACTTTTCTCTCTTCATCTTCTTGAGTTTACATCATTAAAGAGAGTATATTTGTGAGAAATTCTTTGATTGAGAGGGGGCATTCTTCAAGTCATCAATTCTCTCATCTCTCTATTGTACTAGAGTTTCATTTGTACTCATTTTGTTTCAAGATATTTTCTTTGTACACAATTGATATTTGTAGAAGGATTGTGTGCAAGGCTTGGGTTTGTCAAGTCTTTGGTGAACTTTGTGGATTCAAGATTTGTGCTTGGTGTGGAGATATCACAAAGTACTTGTGAGGGTTTTGATCTTGACATGTAAGAAGATTTTTGATAGTGGATTCTAGTACTCTTGGAAGGGACTTCCTTGAACATGTGGATTTAGGCTTGAGGGTAGTTCAAGCCAAACCTTTTAAAATTTTCATGTCAAGTATCTCTAACTCAATCTCTTTACTTGTTGCTCTATAATTACTTGGGATTTTTTTGTTAGCATCTTCATTGAAGTGTTAATTGGTTTGATTGAGATTCGTGATTTTGCTAAGTTTAAATTCCCCATTAATTTTTAAAAACCTTATTCACCCCCTCCTCGGGTTGTTTTATTAGTTTCAAGTGGTATCACAACCTCTACTCTTGATTTTATTGGTTAATACCTAAAGAGTTAAAAGATCATGGAGTTTCCTAGTCTTGAGAGGAGTTCTATTATTAGACCTCAACTTTTTGACGGGTCTTCGTATAGTACATGAAAAATTAAGATGAAAGTATTTTTAGAGTTTTTAGACTTTGAAATGTGAGGAATCATTGAAGATGGCCCTTATGTTCCCACCAAGTTGATTAGGGATAATCTTGTTCAAAAGAGAAATATGATATTAATGACTATGATAAATATATGTTTTGCATGACTTTTAGAGTTGAGAATTGTCTTGTTTTTGACCTAAACACAAATGAACTTAACCGAGTTATTATGTGTGATTCGACCAAGAGTATATGGGATACACTTCAAGTTACTCATGAGTGGACTTCTCCTCTAAAAGATTCGAATATGAATTTATGGCATAGAGACTATGATTTGTTTCAAATGTTTTCTGATGAATCTTCGAAAATGAATTTTCATTTCACTAAAATTGTTAATACTTTGAAACAATTTAGAAAAGATTTCTCTAACGGAGATCTTGTGAGAAATGTAGTTAGGTATTACCTAGAGAATGGGATGCAAAAATCACCACATTTCAAGAATCAAAGGATCTAAATACCTTCCTTTTGGATGAATTAATTTTCCCCATGATGACCTACGAAATGCAACTCAATCATTCGGGCAAAAAGGTGCAAAGAAGAAGAAGAAGAAGTTCGTTGCTCTTAAAGTTTCATCAACAACAGATCAATCTTCAAGTGCGGAGGAGAAAGACTTGAATAACCAAGAGATTGATATACTTGCATAGGAATTAAATGAGTTTCTCAGAGTGAAGAAAGATGGAAACACACATAAGAGCAAGAATGATTCAAGTATGGAGAGTACCTCAAGGGAGAATAAGAAGAAGAAAGAAGCAGTCCATTAAGACATCAATTAAAGCCATTATATGGAGCGATAATGACTCAAGTGGAGATGAAGGTGGTGACTTACATGATAGAGATGAAAGCCTATGATTCATGGTTCAAAAAGAAGATGAGGTAAATTCTTCATATAATGATAGTGATAGGAATTTCTCTAATTATGATATGTATGATGCTTATGCTCTTTTGTATGAAACATCCATGAAATTAGCCAAGTAAAATTGTGATTTGACACAAAAAAAAAATGCATGCAATTTCAAAAGAGCTAGATGACCAAAAATTGTGATAATAATGAGTTGCATGCCAAGAAAGAATTCTTATCTATCCATCTCTATGTGGAAGATGTGACTAATGATTTTGTTGATTTGATTGTGAATATTCCTAGCACAAAACAAATCTCTTGTGATATTGTGGTTTTAGAAAAGCAAAATGAAAATTTAAAACCTGAGATTTGTGATTTTAAGAAATGCCTTGAAAATTTTGTTGATGGTCAAAATAACTTGGTTATCACGATTGGATGCCAAAGAGTTGGCCTAAACAAAGGCGGTGTTGGATAAGATCCCTTTATCCCCCCCCCCCCCCCCAAAGTTTTCAAACAACAAGCTCGGTTAATGTTCTTCCAAGACAACCAAAGAACTATTGCACACTTTTTTCACATTGTGGTTAGTGCAACAAGAAAGGGCATATGACTAACTATTGTCCTTGTAATATTGTTTATGTTAGAGGTGTAAATAAAATGTGGGTTGTGAAAGGTCAAGATTTCAAATTTAAGACTAAAACCTACGGACCCAAGAAAATGTGGGTACCAAAAGCTAGACCTAAATTATGATTGTAGGTTGCCCAAAGCAAAAGCAAAGGCAAATGGCAACAACAATAAGGCTCCAAGAAAAGCTTGAAAGGAAGGAGCAACAATCTAAATTTTAAGGGGGAGTATGAATTCCAAGATTGGAGATGTTACTTCAAGTGAGGATAGCCTCAAAGCTTGTCAAAGAAATTGCATTCTAGGAATGATCTCTAATCAGATCGAATCCTTGGGAGTTCACCAAGACGGTAAAACCTAATGCTCTATTAAACATTGTGGTATTTGCTAATCTTATACATTGTGAAGCATGCTTAAATTTCCATAATTATTCCTCATGAAATAGATAGCTTTCTTGTTGAGAGTTGATGTGAACCTTGCCACCAATCCTTGATTGTTTACTTATATTCTTGGATACTTGTAGGATTTAATGGTCCTCTTTCACTTAAATTGTAAATATTAATTGTTGATGATCATTATTCGCTTTGTGAAAATTCCATGTTAAAATTATGTTGTCGTAATGCTCACATTTCCATTCCTACACATACACGTCTTTTGGTAATGCCAAAAAGAGAGCATGACTCGGTTTGACAGTTAGTTGTCTTCGTTGGATATTGTTGGCATTGATTGAGGGGGAGCATACATTAGGATGAAATATGCATATGGTAAATTGATTGGGAATCTTACATGCTTGAATTACATACTATCTTGTTAGTCTTGAAAAATGTATGAAGTAAACAAGATTATTGAGCTAATTGCATATCTTTGTTTGGATCGTGAAGGAACTCTTGATATCATCCGTACGAGTTTATGAGTTATATGCACTTTACACCATTATCTTGCTTATAACTATCTCTTCACACACACATACCCTTGTCTTCTTGTTGATGACAAAGGGGAGAAATAATCTAGATTCTATATGCTATGTGAGTATGTGTTTCGAAAGAACATTAGAGGAAGAGCATATCTTGTTTTAGCTAGGGGAAGCTAGCTATGAGCTTAATTGCTAGATGAGATAAATTGACATATCTTGAGTATATAAGAAATGATTGAATGTTCTAAGTGAGATTGTTTTGCTTAATTGACTATCATATGATACATCTTACCTTATATAGAGTCAATGCGTGTTATCATCAGAAAGGGGAGAGATTGTTAGCCCTATGGTTAGATAACCTACGCTTACATCTTGTTTTGATGATAACTACACATTAATTATGTTATAACGTGTGCTTTGAGTGGGTTCTTAGTAGGTGTACACAGAGGTGTCAAAGGGCCAGACTTGGGCCGGCCCAGAGGGCCAAAAAATGGGTCTGGCCAGACAGGGCTTCGGGCCTGGGAAATCGGGCGGGGCCTAAGGCTGGGAAATCCAAGCCCTGTCCAAGCCCTAGGCCCTAACTTTAGGGTCGGGCCTAGGGCTAGGCCCGGGCCTACTTTTTTATATTCCTTTTTGTGTTGCGAAAATATTAATACACGAAATAAATTTTTTGATAAGCCCTCATCCTTTTACGCGGCTTGGGATCGACTGCTTGTAATTTTGGGAAAACAAGAATGATTAGCAGTTGATTAGTTAAGCATTTTTCATCTAATGCATCTGCATTTTCTATTGACAATTCCTCTTATTTTCATCTCATTGCTTTTTTATTTCATATTATCTCCAGAAATGAGAGCATGCTATCAGTTTCTCCCAGGTGGAGATCAAGCAGTCTGCTGCTAGCCTCCTTTGAAAAACATCTGTGAATGTATAGTGGGATTCATCTTCTAAACCAGTAGTTCATCCTGCAAATTTTGATACACTTTAGCATGTAGCTTGACCATAATCCTTAGTATCATCTATTTTCATGCCTTGTTCCATACCCTCACTTTTCTCGTTAAAATGAACATTATCAACAAAATATAAATTTCTTAACAACGAACGAAAGCGCGAAAAAGCATAACATGTTGTCAAAATTAACATTCTCATAATACTAAGAATAGTATTACGACATTGTCCATTAATACCATTCCTCGAGCAATATATGCAACACAACAAAAAAAAATGAAAACAATGTGCACTATTCAGCTCAAGACAATGGACAAATGGCTTCTGCCTGGACTGAAATTTTCTAAAACTGATTGCTTTTCCTGTCTACAAAATTACTTTTGAGGCTATGCAAGAATTATAGAATTAATGACATTTAAATTCACGATATAATGACATAAAAAATTCACAATCAGCGATTCCAGACAATAAGAAGAAACTAAGCAAACAATTGTGAGGAACTCATATGTTGAGACTAAGCTCAGACCTAAAGTAACATCAATTTCAAAAGCATATTGTTGCTTTAGACCTACATGAGAAAAAAAACAATTCGATTTTTTTAATGACTTGAAATTAATAGTGAAAGGACATAGAAGTCAATATTGTATATAAGAAAATGATTTATGCCTATCTAGTGAGTTACATTCTTGGTATCTTTGTGTTACTCCGCTTGTAATTACAAATCAAATAAGTACCCTAACAGAAGCCAAAAAGGGATAAAAAAAACAAGTACAATTAGTTGAAAGGTTCCAACAACAACAACAAAAAAAGTCAAAAACTGGGCCAGAAATAGGCCAAAAACCGGGTCGGGCTCGGGCCAGCCTTAAAAAAATGGGCTAGGCCCTAAAAACGGGCCAGTTTCGGGCCTGCCCATTTTTAGGGCTAACTCGGGCCTTTTAGGGTAGGATTGGGCCGAATAAAAATTTGCAAAAATCAGGCCTGGCCCAAAGCCCTACGGGTTAGAGCCGGCACTGTTCATGGTTAGGGTCGGGTCAGCCCGCGAGCGGCCCAGCCTTTTTGACATCTCTAGGACACATACACACTCATGAAGACACATTTGAGAAGTTGGATAGCTGGATTAAAGCCAAAGAAGCTTAAAGTTATAGCGGACATGCTATAGAAGCTTCTTCAAGCCCAATGTCAAAGAGTAACAAACAATACATAGGCTAAATTACTATCGATTTGATCTTTACTATTATGTAATTAGTCTTGGTTTGATACTTGGATTGATGACTATGACCTAAAAAGACCTTATGACACATTGTGCATTGCATAGAAGTTCATAATCATTCACAAAAGTGTGGTTCTTGAAAATGAGTGAATGTTGGAGCTTACTCAGATTTTCTCAAAAATGTTTTTGATGCTAAACTTTTCATATTTTGATAAATCTTTTTCATTAGTTTTTCAACACAAAATACGGCACCTCAATCCGATTTTTCTAGAAATTGTTATGCCTAAAATAAGAAATAGAGCTCTTTGAGGCAGCCAATAAGCAGTAGGGTAATACAGTCAACTGCATTGCAATACAATCGACTGCATTTCAGTACAGTCAACTGCATTGCAATACAATCGACTGCATTGGTCAAAATTTATTTCCAACGGCTATTTTCGAGGACAAGACCCCAGCGGCTAGTTTAGAGGGAACCCAATCGACTGGATTGGGAATACAGTCAACGGTAATAACAGTTTTTCTTATTTAATGCCTCTAACGGTGTATTTCATAGCTTCTCTATATAAATGATTTGAGGCTTTTTGATACACTATGAAAACCATCTTCTAAGCCTCCATTCATTAGAGAAATATTAGGGCTCATAGATTAAACTTTTCTCTCTTCATCTTCATGATTTTACATCACTAAAGAGAGCATTCTTCAAATCATCAATTCTCTCATGTCTCTATTGTACCAGAGCTTCATTTGTACTCATTTTCTTTCAATAGGGTTTCTTTGTACACAATTGATCTTTGTAAAAGGATTGTGATCAAGGCTTGGGTTTGTTAAGTCTTGGATGAGCTTTGATGTTCAAGCCGAACCATTTAAATCTCCTTGTCAAGTATCTCTAACCCAATCTCTTTACTTATTGCTCTATAATTGCTTAAGATTGTTTAGTTAGAATCTTCATTGAAGTATTACTTGGTTTGACAACAAAATGAACTAATTGGCATCATACCGCAAGAAATATTCAGCATATCCTCTATGTCCAACACCCTGAACTTGTCCAGAAACTCACTAATTGGCTCCCTACCTCTTGAAGTAGGTAGACTGACTAGCACTTATGCGTTAGACGTCTCCGAGAACAAGTTAGCAGGAGAAATTCCTCAAACTTTCGGAGGTTGTTTAGGTTTGGAATACCTTATGATGCAGGGTAACTATTTCCAAGGAATGATTCCCTCTGCTCTGGCTTCTTTGAAAGGTATTCGATATTTGGACCTTTCACGCAACAACTTGTCCGGACAAATTCCTAAAGATCTAGAGAACCTTCCAAATTTGTAATATCTTAACCTCTCTTTTAATGAGCTTGAGGGTGAAGTACCAATAAAAAGAGTTTTTGCACAAGCAGGCACAATATCCTTGTTAGGAAATGGCAATCTATGTGGGGGCATCCCGGAACTGCAGCTACCATCGTGCCGGCCCAAAGGAATGAAGAAGAGCAAATCTTTAGAAATGAAGGTAGTAACTGAACTGTTATTCTTAGTACGATTCTTGTTTTCATCACACTTGCCTCATTTGCAGTCTTATGCTGGAGCATAAATCGAAGAAATGACCGATCTTCCATAACTTCAGAAGTGGACTGGGCTTTAAGGGTATCTTACCATGAACTCTACCAACCAACTTCAGGATTCTCTTCAAAATTCTTAATTGGATCGGGAAGTTTTGGGTCTATTTATAAGGGAAGGTTGGATCAGCATGAAGGCAGGCAAGTTGCAATAAATGTGCTTAACCTTCAGAGGGCTAGAACTTCAAAGAGCTTCATGGCTGAGTGTAATACGTTAAGAAACATTCGACATCGTAATCTAGCTAAGATCTTGTCTTGTTGCTCCAGCATCGATCTCAAAGGTAATGAATTTAAAGCTCTGATTTATGAGTTTATGGAAAATGGGAGTTTAGATACATGGTTGCATCCAGAAGTAGCTCAAGTGCAGAGCTCAACAACTTTGAATTATATTCAGAGGCTAAATGCTGCAATCGACGTGGCTTCTGCATTGTGCTATCTTCACGATGAGTGTGAAACTCCAGTTATTCACTGCGATTTGAAGCCAGGCAACATTGTTCTTGACCACGTTATGAGTGCTCAAATTAGTGACATTGGATTAGCAAGGCTCCTTCCAAATATCACCAGCAATTATTCTCAACAAAGAGATAGCTCAATTGTGGTGAAGGGATCTATTGGCTATGTAGCTCCAGGTAACAATTTTGCCAAATTATAGGTTCTGTGGGATACTCAGATAACTAAAAGATATGCACATACCCACTAATACATCTATAGATGATATTCATTCTTACTTAGATATTAAGCAAGACAGCCTACCGCAACTTATTTGCGATAATAACTTTGATGAGGATGATGACAAATTGAGCAAGATGATCAACACTTTTTCCAATATTATTCAGCACATGTGTACCTGGAAAAGGGTAAAAAGAAAACTAATAAAGCTACGTATACCACTCAGTGAAATGCCAGCTTGATAACATTTCAGGAATCAATTAGGGTGCTTTAACCAAACTGCATATCGAATTTTTGAACATAGCTTCTTAAAATTTTAATCGTGATTATCTTAATAGCTTTTTCATCTTTCTAGAATAACTGAAATTAGTACAATCATCTCAAATAAAATGTTTGGCACTAGATCTCTTTGGACAATTAGTTAGGATCCAAGCTACATTTTTGGCGAACTAACCTCAGCCATAATTCTTCTTATTTTATCTCAGATTCTTCATCATGAAACTGCATGCATCTAGTTCTATGTCATATACAGATGGCCACGAATATCCAAAAAACATTTTTTCCTCCCGCAGATGCATCAAATTAACTAGCACCTATCCGAAGTATCTGTTACTGAAAAACAGGCCAAGTTCTCAAGGGGTAACGCCAGCAAGCACTATTTAAATCTACACATTGATACTAACGCAACACCACAATATCTTTTGAGGTTTATTGCATAACTGCTTTTCTTTTTGGTTTCAAGAATTGTAAAAAGTACCTACTACAATTCCGCTCAGAGTATGTACAACAAGCTAGTTTATGAATTCAGGCATTCAGGATATTCCTACTTTCCAAGTTCCAACACAGTTCTAGTTCACCTATCATTAGAAAGAAAATAACTACATGGCTACTGGCTAGAATTGCAGAATATGGCATGGGCGGTGAGGCATCAATGTATGGGGATATATAGATATGGGATCCTTTTATTGGAAATGTTCACTGGAAGGAGACCGACTGATGATGTATTCCAAGATGGTTTAACTCTCCATAATCATGTCAAGATGGCTCTTCCAGGAGAAGTCATGAGTATTATTGACCCAATACTCATAGCAAAGGAACGAGAAGCACAGACAGAAGTAGCAGCAACATACGAAGAAAAAGATGATGATGATTACGAACGAGATGAAATACTGGAAGAAGGAGATAGTAATCACGTTCTAAGTCTGTCTTGTAAAACTTGCCTTGTTTCAATCCTTGAAATTGGACTTGCATGCTCAACAGATGCAGTACCAAAAGTGAGAATGACGATGAAGGATGTGCTTCGTGAATTGCATTGTATTAAGGTGCTAATATTAGGGTAGGTGAAAAAGACCAGCCACTAATATCCCTACGAACTGTCCAATTCATAAGAGATAAACAGACAGTGGCAAAAGAAAAATAGCGTATGCTTTGTTTGAGAAGATCATGCTGTCTTAAGATAAGTTTTCTAAGGAAAAGAAGTTCAGGAACTATGTATTTATACATGAATTCAGCGCAAGCAACATTGTACATTTACAATATACTATCAAATTTCCTATAACATCGGTCTTCCCAAGACCGTGCAACAGATGGAGCACCGCTGCCATTTTCGCATGTAATGTTGATTTGCCAGTTATATCTTAAGGCTGAAACTCTTCTGGCATTCCCTACAACTATAGGTATACTACTATGAACTAGACTTGAAAACCAAATTTGAGGTTCCCTCTTATGTTGGACTTGATGCTTATTTTTTTATTACATTGAGATTACCCCCAACATAATGTTGTTTGAGAAGATCATGCTTTCCTAAGATTAGTTTTCTAAGGAACAGAAGTTCAGGGAACTATGTATCTATACGTGAATTCAGTGCAAGCAATATTGTACATTTGCAATATACTATCAAATTTACTATAACATCGGTCTTCCCAAGACCGTGCAACAGATGGAGCATTGCTGCCCTTTAACATTGATGTGCCAGTTATATCTTAAATAAGGCTGAAACTCTTCCGGTATTCCCTACAACTATAGGCATACTACTATGAACTAGACTTGAAAACCAAATTTGAGGTTCCCTCTTATGTTGCACTTGATGCTCATTTTTCTATTACGTTGAGATTACCCCCAACAACATTCCACCCTCCCCCCAAAAAAAAAGGCTACTGTTTGTCGCTAATGTGCTCTAACAGTGCGGTGCATATGCTTGAGCAAGTCAAATAATCCTCTTTTTGATGTGCCTAGTTACTGATATTAAAGGGGAAATCAAGTATACCTGTGTTTGTGTCTATATCGGATATAGGTTTTCCTCCAGCCTCCAACATTGCTAGCCACTTTGACCACATTCAACCCCAAGGCAGACCTACATATCCTCCCACCACCTGTCAGTCCTCCCCTTCGTAGGCACTCTCCTTTAGTAACGTTGAACAAGAATGCAAGGGATTTAACGACAGTTAAGTCTTATAGCACTAGAGAAACAAAGTAACTAGCCAAATTTCTTCAAAATTGATCAACTTACACTAGTCATTCTTTTCTTTTTTGTTTTCTCTCTCTCTCTCTCTCTCTCTCTCTCTCTCTCTCTAACTCAATGAGAGACGAAGCAAACAGCTTCTAGGGAAAGAAAATCATGCAATGATTTGCTAAATGTATTTTTTCCACAGTAGATGAATGCATTTCAAGAGGGAGTATACCAAATATTCTTCATTATTATTGCTTCGGTAATTTCTTCTTCTTTATATCCTCCAATACAAATGATCTGAAATTGTCATCTGATTACATCGTTTGCCATGTTCCTTGCATTTATATATTCTATCAACAGCTTGAATAATTAAGTTGTAACTCTTAGAAGTTGACTAGAGATTTATTATGAGACTATCTATTGCTCTTCCAAACTAGAATTTTCTAGGAGAGGTTCTCTCTTTCTCTAGAAGTGCGTATGAGTGCCTATTAATACCTTGAACTTGTGACGATGAGAAGCAAGAGAAAAAATAGAAAAACTTTCTGTAAAATGCAAGAGCAATAGCTCTTTTATCATCAATAGAAGTCGTCTTCTATACATTTATGTTGTGTCTCCAACAAATTTTGGTATCAAGAGTCAGGTTCATTGAAATGGCTACAACCAATAGCAATTCCATCTTCTCCTATACCCAAAGTCAAATTCCTATTTTTGACGGAGAGCATTATGATTACTGGAGTTCACAAATGGAGACTATCTTCATTTCGCAAGAACTTTGGGAGGCAGTAGAAGATGGCTATGAAGATGAAGATCCAGCAACTCTGCAAGGCAACAATTTAAAGGCTTACAAAGAAAAGGTGAAGAAGAACGCCACTGCCTTAAGGTTCATCCAACAAGGTATAAGCTAATCTATTTATCCTCAAATTTTTGGTATTAAAAAGGCAAAAGAAGCGCGGGAAATTTTGCAAAAGGAGTTTCAAGGCTCCGAGAAAGTTATTTCCATAAAGTTACAAACTTTGTGGACTGATTTTGATAATATATCAATGAAGGAGAATGAGCTTGTTCGAGATTTATTCTCTAGAGTTGCTGAAATTGTCAATCAAATCAAAGTTGTGGAGAAGAAGTTAAAGATAAAAAAATCGTTGAAAAAATCCTTTGAAGTCTTCTCAAAAAATTTGAACATGTTGTTGCTGTTATAGATAGAGGAGACTAAAGATCTCTCTAATTATACTATGTTTGAACTAATGGGTTCCCTTGAAGCACGTGAGAAAAGGGTGAACAAGTACAACACTCAGCCATTAGAGCAAGCCTTTCAAAGTAAGATGCAATTTTCAGAAAAGAAATCATCAAATTTGGAACAAGATCAAAGAGGGAATTCATTCCAAAGAGGAGGTTTTTCTACCAGAGGATGAGGAAGGAACAATCGAGGAAGAGGCCAATGCCGTGGCCAAGGAATGAAAAATCTTCAAAGCTCCGGTAACTCTGATCTCTATTGCATTATTTGCAAAAGGTCTAACCATGAGTCAAAATATTGTCATTCCAGATGCAAGATTGCAAATCATTCTCAAAGAGATTGTTGGTACAAGGAAAGGGATTATGGTACCAGTGAAGATAAAAATGCAGCTAATTTCTCTAAGGAAGGAGACGCTGAGAAATTGTTCTATGGCTCTACAAACACTAATCAGATTACCAATAATCATGGTATCTAGATAGTGGTTGTAGCAATCATATCACAGGTGACCGTGAGATGTTTGTGGAGCTTGATGATACATATACTTCTCATGTGGAGCTTGGTGATAGCAAGAAATTGAAAATTGAAGGCAAATGAGTTATTGGAATCCAAACTAATGGAGGTAATCAAAAGCATATACACAATGTTTTGTTTTCTTCCTCCATTTCTCAAAATTTGTTAAGTATTGGACAAATGATGAGAAAGGGATACAAGCTAATTTTTTAAAATAATCGATTTTATATTATTGACAAGAAAAATCAGCAAAAGGTGGTGAAAGTAAAGATGACATCCAATAATCTCTTCCCTCTCAACTTGAACACTTTACAACATACTGTGTTGAGATGTGAGAATGTGGATGAGTCCTATCTTTGACATTTGAGATATGGACATCTAAATCAGAAAGGGATGCAATTGTTGAAGCAAAGAAATATGGTGGGTGGTCTTCCTCCAATCACAAGGAGTCATGGCATTTGTGAAGGATGCATATATGCGAAAATGCATAGGCTTACGTTTCCAAGAACTGCTTGGAGAGCTCGTCCACCTCTTGAACTTGTCCATGCCGACATATGTGGACCAACTCGAACTCCGTCACTTGGTCACAAACGGTATTTTTTACTTTTTGTTCATGATTTTACAAGAATGATATGGCTTTATTTTCTTAAGAAAAAAACAGATGCTTTCACAAATTTTCTGCATTTTAAAGCTATTGCAGAAAAACAAAGTGGCAACCAAATGGAAATTCTTTGAACTGGTCGTGGGGGAGAATTCATCTACAAACCTTTACTTAGTTATTGCAAAGAAAAGGGAATTCAAAGGTAGCTCACAATTAGATACACTCCTCAGCAAAATGGCGTAGCTGAGAGGAAAAATTGAACAATCGAGGAGATGGCTCGAAGCACGCTCAAAGGCAAGGGACTTCCCAACAAATTTTGGGTTGAAGCTGTAAATACATCAGCCTATATTCTTAATAGATCTCCAACAAAAGCAGTATACCACAAGACTCATTTTGAAGCTTGGCACAATTGCAAGCCGATGGTAGATCAATTCAAAGTATTTGGGTGCATCACTTATGCTCTCATCCCTACTTTAAATAGGGACAAGTTTGACAAAAAAGGTGAAAAATACATCTTCATTGGTTATAGCTATGAGTCTAAAAGCTATCGTCTTTACAATCCCGTGACAAATCAGCTTGTACAATCAAGAGATGTTATTTTTAACGAGATGGCATCATGGAAGTGGGAGGATGAAGGAGTTGACACACCTATACTTCATACACCAGCTGTTGATACTAGCAAAGAACATCATCCTCAAACGGTTAGACAAGAAGAAGCAGATACAAGTGATGGGTCAGATGAAGAAACTTTTCAAAAGAAGACCCGCTCATTAGCATAAATTTATGACTCATGCAATTTTGCATTGTTCACTTGCGAACCACAAAAGTTCAAGGAGGCTGTGAAGGAAGATATTTGGAAGAGTGCTATGAATAAGAAATTGCAAGCATTGAAAAGAATCATACTTGGGAGTTGGTGGACTTGCCTGAAGTCCGAGACTTGATTGGCTTAAAATGGATATACAAAAAAAAATTCAAGGAAGATGGTAGCATTCAAAAGCACAAGGCTCAACTGGTTGCAAAAAGCTATTCTCAACAACGCGGAGTCGACTTCAATGAGACCTTTGAACCAATTGTAAGAATGGAGACCATAAGGATTGTTCTTGCTTTGGCTGCTCAACTGGAGTTGAAGGTGTATCAACTTGATGTCCAATCAACATTCTTGAATGGAGAACTTGCGGAAGAAATATTTGTAGAGCAGCCTCAAGGATATGTAGTCAAAGGGAAAGGAGATAAAGTCTATTGGCTACGAAAAACGCTATATGGGCTGAAGCAAGCGCCTAGAGCATGGAATAGTAATATCAATTCATATTTTAAGCAATAAGGACTTCAAAGAAGCCCAAATGAGCCATCCCTTTACATAAAGAACGAGAAAAATGGAGATTTTCTTATTGTTTGTCTCTATATTGATGACTTGATTTACACAGGTACAAATGCCAAGATGCTTGAAGATTTTAAGAAGGCCATGATGAGAGTTTTTGAGATGACTGATCTAGGCCTTATGAAGTATTTCTTGGGTATTCAAGTCAACCGATCTTAAGGAGAAATCTTTATTTCTCAAGAAAAATATGTAGAGGACTTGCTAAGGCGATTTCACGTGGGAACATGCAAGTCGGTTGCCACACCTATGGCGTTGAATGCAAAATTACAGCAAAGATATGGAGCGAAGAAGGTTGATACAAAGATTTATCGAAGTCTAGTTGGGTCTCTCATCTATCTCACTAACACTAGACCTGATATTGTGCATTCAGTGAGTGTTATTTTTAGATTTATGAATGAACCCAGCAAGCTTCATTTTGTAGCAGCAAAAAGAATCCTACGCTATTTGCAAGGAACAAAGAAATAAGGCATCAAGTATATGAAAGACACAAATAATGGGTTGATTGGATTCAGTGATAGCGATTGGGCAGGCTCTCTTGATGATAGAAAGAACACATCTGCTTATGTTTTTTGTTTGGGATCAAAAATTATTTCATAGAGTTTAAGAAAGCAAAACACCGTTGCATTGTCATCAGCCGAGGCAGAGTATTCAGCCGCTACTAGTGCAGCTTGTGAAGCCGTTTGGTTAAGAAGATTGCTTAATTGTAGCAACAAGAGAAGGATCCGACGATTATCTATTATGACAATATTTCTGCGATAGCTATGACTAAAAATCCAGTGTTTCATGCAAGAAGCAAACACGTTGAACTACGCCATCATTTTATTCGTGAATTGGTGAACAAGGGAGAATTTTTTTTAGAGTTCATCAACACTCATGATTAACCCACGGATGTTCTTACAAAATCCGTGTCAATGGAAAAGCTTGAAAAGTTCAAGGAAGAGCTCAACGTTACAAATTAGGAGGCGGTGTTAAATAATTAATTTGTAACTCTTGGAAGCTGACTAGAAGATTTATTATGAGACTATCTATTGCTCTTCCAAATTAATTCTATATCTATAATTTCTAGGAGAGGTTCTCTCTTTCTCCAGAAGTGTGTATGAGTGCATATAAATACCTTGTACTTGTGATGATGAGAAGTAAGAAGTTCAGAAAAACTTTTTGTAAAAATGCAAGAGCAATAGCTCTTTTATCATCAATAGAAGTCATCTTCTATCACATTTCTCTTGTGTATCCAACAACAGCGAAGAAGATAGCATTACAGACAAGTCTCCAATTACACATCATCTTACACCAGCATTTTGACAACAAAGTCGTGTGGTACATAATCTAATAGACCAGTCAACTATCGTTCGCGTCATCTCTTACAACCCATAGCCATGGTATGCTCCAACTTCATGCATCATTTAGACGGCCAAAAATGTTTCTTACTTTCGGGCCTATTCATGAACAGGTGATAATAACAAGTAGGACCTTGGGTTAAATACACTTAAGTATTTCAAGAGTACACAAAAATCTCACTTCAGGACCCGCGTTTTTAGTTTTCATACGTCAGGCTCCGGAGTTTCAATTTCGTCACTAGTAATTACTTCTGTCCAAATCCCTAACTTTGAAGACAAAACTGTCAGGGGTAAAAACGTTAACTTTCCTGAAATAAAAATAAAAAATCAACTTTCTACCTGTTTCCACAGCTGGTCAAGGGTCAACTTTCCTATTATTATGACAAAAAACCAACTTTCTACCCGTCTCCACAGCCGGTCACCACCTCACTCCCTAGCGCCCGACCATCGCCACTTTCCCTATCACCAACCCAACACTGCCATCCAACCCACATACCCAACCCAACACCGACACACACTATTGCAGACCAAAGCCACGATGTTGTATTGCTCTCTTTCTCAGCCATTATGGCACACAGACTCTCTCTCACACACACATGTGTGCGCGCACACACACACACAGAGAACACAATCACACAACAACCAAACAAATCTAACCCAACACTGCTACATGCACTACCCCCTTTTCGCAGCCACCGCTAACACACATAAACACACACACTCTCACAGAGTCACACATCAACCCATCCCTGCCTCCCCGGGCAACTGATCTACCTAATGCATTGAATTTGAGGTAAGTGGTGGTGTTAATTTTGGAAGAAAATATGGCAAAGTGGTGGCGTTAACTTAGGAGAAACTACAGCGAAGTGGCGGCCGAAAGAGACTTGGAAGATGTTAGAGATGGTGGGGTGTTGGTCTTGGCAATGGCCTATTCTCGGAGTGGTGGTGGTGGTAATGTGAGACTTGGGGTATGGTGGCGGTGGAGGTAGGTGGGAAGTTGAAAAAAAAATGGAAGAATGGAAAAGGAGTGGAGAAAAAACTAAAGATGGGTAGACATTTTTTTCTTCTGATGGTTTTGTCTGCAAAGTTAGGGTTTTGGACGGAACTACTGAGCAATGGCAAGAATAAATGTCTAGACCCTAACGTGTAAAAATTGAATACATGGGTCCTTAAGTGAGATTTTTGCGTACTCTTAAAGTACTTAAGTGCATCTAATCCTTGGAATAAAGAATTTCGATAAATAACACCAAAGTTTCTAAACTAATTATAGGAGTCATGTTCAAAACGTACGAATACGGTGTCAATCTACCATGTAAGATACTTCAATCATTTGTATAAACCCACTTCCAGTGTTGCCACATAGGAGAGCTAGCAGGGACGTCATTTGTAAATAATTAGTTGAAATTCTAGCGACAAAAGAAGTGCAGTTCCCATTTCGATAAAAAAAATAGAAAAAAGCTTCAAAAAGATGAAGAAAGCATGCTATTGATAGTGGTGATCCCATCAAGCAAATAGCATGTCGCTTACAGCTGTCCCATCCTCTATATTTTACTCAACATTACTTCAACACTCTTCCTAAGAAAACAAAACCATAAATATCAAAACTAGAAATATAGGGCTAATCTCAAAACTGTACATTCAACTTTACCTCCAGTACAACTTTAGTACTCAACTTTGAAGATGCGCCTAAGAAGTACTTAAGTTTGAAAAAATGATGCAAATCAGTTCTTTGGCTAAAGGATCTCAAATGCCTTTAAAAAGTTCAAGAAGTAGGACTATCATTATGAAAAAAGGACCGTCCTTTTGATAGTCTTTCTCCCCCCCCCCCCCCCCCCCCCACCTCCCTGTCCCTTTCCCTCCTCTCTATCTTTTCTTCTTTAATTCACACACACACAAGCTCAAACACAGTTACATGCACACATAACCCCCCCACCCCCTCACTACCAACATCAAAAAATCGAGCCGTCATTTACCCTGTTAATGTAATATATTCTTACCCTACCACCAATACCTATTCACTACCTGTGACTAACAACCTCCATTACCCTACCACCAACAACAACCACCACCAATCTATGTTGTATAACCACCAAAGCCCTTAAACAATCACCCCAAACCCACAGTCTGTTCACACCACTTACTACTGGTTTTAAATCATGGTTTCATCATCGAATCATCTCATCTGCCTCCGTGTCGCTGCCATCAATCGACATCACAATTGGCGCAAGTACCACCAGTTCGACTTCACTGCCACCATAGCCATTTCGTCACCACCCAGTTACCGATGGCCTCATCGCATCACCAACATCATCACTACACAACATGTGGCATCACCCTAACTACCTCAAAACCTAGCACCAGTCGTCACCAGTGGTGACCCAGCACAACCACCAAATCACCCCAGTACCACAGGCCTCATCACAGCACCATCATCCGCCAGATCGTCCACCTAAAACCACCACCACATCAGCCTAACCACTGCACCACCACAACCTGTCGGCATCACTGCAATCACTGCCCGCATCATTGCAGTGCCGTCGACACCAGATTAGTACCGCAGGCGCCCAGATCCTCTTCCCAAGACCACCGGCGCCCTCCTCAAAATCAAAATCTGGAGCCAAGACTTTCGACGTCTTTCGACCCACAATCATGACTCCACCTTGTTAGAGATCTCCCTCAAAACCAAGAACCAACATCTTCGCGGGTGCACCGCTGATCACAGACGTAGCATCATCGTCGGGGACCACCGAGGCATCACTACCGCAACTACCACCAGTCACACCATCAGTCGCCCATACATCTCATTCTCTCTCACTATTTCTCTATCTTTGTGGCTGGGTATCTCTTATTTCTCTCACTTCTCTATCTATCCTCTATCCTCTCTCTTCTCCCTCTCTCTTTTTTGTGATGTCGGTTGATGGTCACCTTTGCTTCCCTCGTCACCTATTGATGGCTCAATTTTTTGGTGCCAGCAATGTGTGTGTGCGTGACTGTGTGCTTGAGTTTTGTGCATGTGTGTGTTTGTGTGTGAATTAAAGATGAAGAGAGAGAGAGAGGGGGGGAGTGTGAAAGAGCGAGAGACTGTCAAAAGGACGGCTCACATATGGCCCCATGGACAGGCTTTATGTCCTTTTTTCATAATGACAATCCTTACCCCTGGACTTTTTAATGGCATATGTGGTTAGTTAGCCAAAAGACTGATTTCAATCATTTTTTCAAATTTAGATACTTTTTTGGCAAACCTTCAAAGCTTGGTACTAAAACTATACATGTGATAAAGTTGAGAGTACAGTTTTGAGATTAACCCATAAATTTATATTAAAATGACATCAATTGAAATAAGTGAAACAATATGGTTGGCTTGGTTTGAGAGCATGACCTTGAGTAGCCAACTTCCATGCATATTCCACGATAAGTAAGAACATCAAAACATATTTCTAAAACAGAAGCATTTTCGAGGGGCCGACGAACTTGAGGAGTTATGCTCACACCTATTATTACGATTATAAGATAAAGTTAAGAAAAACAAGTTGTTAGTGGGCACATAAATGAAACAAAATCTAAAAAGAAAATATAAAAAATTACCTCCATTAGCCTAGCAAACCAAAAATCCATCTATCTCTCTTTCTTCCAGAAAGCTACTTTATTTTTACGTAATGATGTATGTAATGCCGTGGAATTTTCGAAACTTTAGACACTCACTCGATCATTTACACTAAGACACTAATACCCTCAACTCAACCAAATAATACCACCGATCTCTCAGAGCAACTAACCATCAATTAATGTATTACTCTGCGTACAATCATGATTGATAAAATAAATTCAAATCTGATAATGAGCTAGAGAAGTTCACCCACGCAGGGGTTCTAATGATCAATACTAACTTAGATCAATTTCCCTCACTCGGTTCTAGTCCATGCTCGGGCAACCTAATGCTGGTTATCACCTGCGAAAAGGAGGTCAAACGAGAGTGAGTTTTGAGAGCCCAATAAGTTCGATCAATGATTAAAACAAAACGAATCGAACCATTTTTCATATAGAGCCAAACGATAACTTTTAAAAGGATTTTCAAATAAAACCACAACATTTCGATATAAACATAGGGACGAGTATTAACTCAATCCCTTCAATCAATATTTACTTCAAAACTTTTCAGGTGCAATAAAACAGAAACAGGTAACATTGAACATGAGTAACACTATAGCAAAGTCATCCCGACAGTGCTCGATATACTTTATATATGCATATGTACACTAACTAGTCCATTTAAGTACTAGTTCAATCCAACTAACAGACCATCCTTATAACGCTAACAATACACACCATCCTTGTAGCTCCCCAGATTTACTAACTCATGTCAATATTGAGAAGAAATAAGTACAACTCCTATGATGATCGAATTAATAAACAGATGAGAATGAACAAGAATTCCAAACGACCGCTTTAAGGTTCAAGTTAGGGTTTCATGGGCAGTTCCAAAAGTATTTTATATCAATTATGAAATTGAAGCTCAATAAAGTTTATAAAACTTGTAGGTCCCTAAACACACTTAGAGGGGGGTGAATATGTTTTTTCAACTTTGAGCATAAATTTAAAAGTAGAATTTAAAAGTAATAACATAAATAACAATTATAAATCAACACAAAGATTTATACTGGTTCGGCCCCACCAGCCTACGTCCAGTCCCCGAGCACTCCACATAAGGGAGACCTACTCGAGCCTTTCACTAACCAGCTAGCTTTGGGTTTAAAAGAATTTTAAGCTATCAAAAAACATAAAAAATGAGTAATGGGGAGTCAATTCTTGAATATATACTCCCTCCGTCCCTAAAAAAACTGATCATATTTTCTTTTTGGGTCGTCCCACAAAAAGTGATCACTTCCAAATTAGGAAAGATTTTATAAGTATTTTTACATACTTACCCTTTTTATACTTTTTTATAATATTTCTCTCACCACATTTAATTCTCTACCAACTTATTTTCTCTCTCCTGGCCCACCACTTTACACTTTTTTATTCTATTTCTCTCTCCACATTTAACACTCTACCAACCAATTTTTTTTCTCTCATGGCCACTCTCTTCCCCCCTCTCTCTAAAGGGTAAAATGAAAAAGATACACAATACACAACTTAAATTCTTAATATACGTGCAAAGTGAAATGGATCACACTTTTAGGGACGGAAGGAGTAGAACATTTACTTAAAGAACTTAAATCGACGGACCATTAAAGAGGGGTGAGACTGAAAGAGAGAGAGAGAGAGAAAGAGCAGTGGCGTCAGTGGCAAAGTAATGACGACTGACCACCCACGACCACTTACGACCACCCGCGACCACCGGAGACTCCGGCAACCACCCGAAACCACCGCGACCACTAGTGAAGAATTTGAGAGGAGAGAGACTAGGAAGCAGCAGCCACCAACCAGAGGCAACACTGTCGATGGCCACCAAACGGCTCCTATCTTTTCAGGATAAACCAAGAAAAAGAAATAGAGAAGAAGAAGAACTCTAGCGACGGTGAACACGGCGGCAATGGTGGAGATGGAGGCGACAGCCAACGCAACAGATTTGCCGTTCGTGTCTTTGCTTCTCTGAGTTTCTGTCTTCCTTCACCAGATACTTCTTTTTCTTTTGTTGACTCTATGACTTTCTGTCTTCATGAAATCTTTTGGCTCAAATTTATCTAGTTTTGCCCAAGGAGCAACTCCATGTGTTGTGGGGCTTTGTATGTGGCCTTCGGTAGCCCATGTGTGCAGCTATATATGACTAAATGACCCACAATGTCCATATATTTGTACAAGAGCTCATTAAACATATATATTTCAAATGCAAATATTAATTATTTAAAACTATTAAAAATTGTCTTATTCTAGTCGCACTGGATCCTGCTTCTTCTTTTTTTTTAAATGCCGTAACGGCGTATCCGTATCCGTGTCCATGCTTCATAGGTGACGGTAATGGATTATGGTGCGGCCGACAGTTGACAGGGAGGGAGAGGGAGCAACAAGATATGGGGTAGTCAACGGATGGGGTTAAATGTTCAGTGAGTTCACTTACTTAGTTCTTGGCTTGTTGAAGGGACTCAGGGAGTTGTCTCGTGAATCTGGTATCCATTGGTCTTTTATATTTTTTTAAAGACCTATTGATAGTATGCAGTTTTGTCCTCTATTTTGACCATCAAACCGTCCAAATTGACAAAAAAGATCGCATAAACAGTAGATAAAGGACTACATTGTAACATCTAATAGATAGTCAACTAATTGCATATATTTTGACCATCAAACGGTCCAAATTGACAAAAAAGATCGCAGACTGGTAGATAAAGGACTACATTAGTCAACTGATTGCATAGTAACCCAACAAATTAGTGAACGGACTAACTGTCCTTTATTAGTAGGCTAAGGCGATATTATTTGGAAAAGGACCTTGACTTAATTACTTGTTATGGTTATCGAGGATCAACATCGACATCTCGAAACATGTTTTTAACGTGTTCAATCCGCCCAAAACACAAAAAGGTACACAATTTATTGGTTCTCAACAGCTCATATATTTTGAATATGTTGCAAAAAGCAAAGCCTACAAAGCTCGTACATTTCCGTTTTTCCATAAATTCTTTTGGGGAAGTTTCCCTGTTACATTCCGTCAAATGACCAAGCTACCCTACATGTGTAACATATGCCATACCACGAACCACAGACGATAATTACTCATACCCGTTTATTACTACTTCAAGATGAAAAATAAGCACACACACACACACACACACACACAGAGACCAGACCTGTTTTCTGAAAGGGAAGATGAGATCGGCGAAACTTTTAGCGTCATCGTGGACACCGAAAAGGCCGTCGGTGTGGGCGAAGACTGCATGTGCTCTCTGACTCTGCTTCTGGCTCTGGATTTTGTCATCCTTAACATCAGCGATGTCGGCAACGATGCTAGCATGCTTAAATAGCTCTTTGAGAGCCAGCTCAGAGGCGCTTCGGTTCATATCACCGGCGGCGGAGATCGTCGAGTCTTTCTTATCCATCGGTCACACTGCCAAGTGTGATCTCAAAATGATTCCTTCACCTGGAAGTTAAGAGAGTAGGAGAGGGGGGGGGGGGGGAAGGCGGAAAGAGTGTGAAGCAGGTGAGTGAATGATTATTATTATATCGACGATAGATAGATAGAAAAGGCAAGTAAAGACGAAGGCATGTTTGACACAGCTTTTTTTTTCAGTTTTTTTTTTCAGTTTTGGAAATTAAAAAAAAAAGTTGCGTTTGATAACCATTTTTTTTTCTTCTTCAGTTTTTAAACTGAAGAAGAAAAAAAAATTCCAAAAATGAGTTTTTTTTTCTTCAGTTTTGTTTTTTTTTTAGACCACCACCACCACTGGCGGTTGCTGGCGGCCAACTCCGGCCACCACCACCACCGGCGACAACCTCCGGCGGTGGCCGGTGATCACCGCTGGCAGTTGCACTGCCGGCGGCCATCACCGCCCCCGGCAACCTCCAGCGGCCACCAGCCACCGCCTGCCATCGCCACCGCAAACCACCACCAAAAAAAAAAAAAACTCAAAATAAAAAATGGGTTATCAAACACCCAAAAATAAAAACTCAAAATAAAAACTGAGTTATCAAACACTCACTTGTTTTTGTAAAAAAATAAAATTAAGCTGTTCTTTATTTTTATTTTTTTAAACTGAAAAAAAAATGTTGTCAAACAGAGCCGAAGAAGCCAAAGTGGCTTCGTGAAATTGAAAGCAGGGTGAGGGCCCTCATCATTTCCCTCCACTTTACTAGTTTACCGTCAAAGGCTACCAACTTCTCCTTAGTGACCACGTATTATTGCCAAGTTTGCCCCGTTACACCACAAGGACGCATATTTTCAACTCAGAGGGCTAGCTAAAAATGATAGAGATTTATTTGTCGGAGCGTCTCGTTAAAGGCTCATTTATAACCAGAGTTTAATCTAGAATTTCAAGCTTGTTTAATGAACTTACCAAGTTTGATATTTAAAGCATATTCATGAGCGATATGACTCAAATATAAATTCCTAATCATTGAGAGACACTCACATTTCCAGTTAAACTAGGTCAAACTATCTTATCGAAAATTATGATTTTGGAAGAATTCTAAAAAATTGATCCTCAAGGATCCTGATGCGATCCTAACTGATCTGACCCCAAGGCTCGGCCTTCAGAATCTTAGATATACTAGGATTCCCATACTTACAGTTATATAAAGGCAACTATCTCCTGGTACGCAAAAAATCACACGAACAGATACACGGTATTTCATGTTTTTTCAGAGTCTATATTCTATAACTACGTTCTGACTTAAGCATCAGAGAGTTCTTCGCCGAGAACCCACCCTGGCGGTCACTCGTTTTCTCTCTTGCATGTCATCATTCTAAACTACGGTTTCAGATCAAGTTTTTAACAGCAACAGATTGGCGACATCCATCGGGTTTGCTAATCTAGACAGTTGACCTCAAGACAACCGCATTGTATTTTTTCTGAGGATCGTTCACAAGGTGCCGCCGGTAGTCAAGCCACCGACGGCCCCGCCATCGTCAAACAGTCCTACTGCCATCAAACAGTCGAGAAAAAATAGTTCATAACTCAAAGACCACCGCCACACAACGGCCTCCACTACTGCGATCTAACGCAGTACCTAGACATCAACAACCAGTCGGCCAGTGAGATGGCTCTATATTCCCGCACACAATAAGCCACCATCAATTGCACAATCGTCACCACCACGAAGCTGTCGCAACAGTAAAAAAATGACCTAAACTGTGGGCAATCCTCCCCTTTATCCAAATCTGCGTCATCACGGACTCGGGCAATGTGGCAACAGCACAGCGGCAAGATAACGCCATGTCGTCGAAGCACAAGCCGCAACCGGCAGCGCGCCATCTTAACGAGGTGCCGCAGGTCAACATCCATGACAAAATTCAGTCACCGCCGCCGGTCAAAGTTCACAACAACTCTAGCACTGCCATAACTCTTTGACGTCATGTCATGGGCTGCCGCAATCGATTTCTCTGCTCACCTTTGCATCACGGAGCCATCGTAAAAAAATAGAGTTAGAGGAAGAATAATGAAGTAACAGCAGCGCTGCTGGCGCCATCTCCACCACCGCCGCGTATAGCCAGCAAATAGCCGCTCCACGGGTCAAAACCTAAAAGGATTATCATCACTGCACATGGTCAAAACTCTAACTAAACAAACCACCACAGGTGGCGTACCATCGTAATCGGACACAAGAAATCGGTGGCGAAGCCTAGCCGAGGGACTGCATCGCGAGTAGCATCATCACAGTCAGCTTATCACCCATTCATCTAGATCTACGCCAGCAGCGGTGCCGCCACTCGACCGTTGTACCAACACTAATCAGCGCCCCCATTTGGTGATGTGTCGGCCGATGGGTCTTTCCCAGCCGGAACAACTCATCGCCGCTCCTTCTTTGCTTGACGTCGGCGATGGGGTCTGACTAGCAGCAGTGGCAGTTGTGCTTCTGTCGATGAAAGAAAGGGGGCAGATAAGAAAAAGAAAAGGTCAATTCTTTCTTTTTGACATTAACGCCCATAATTATACGTATTTACATTTTAGACCCATAGGATCTTTTGTATTTTACATATGCCACATCCTCTAAAAGCATGTGAATTTCTACCTCATGGAAATACATATTGTATTTTAGACCCACATGGTCTCGCTTACTCGACTTAAGCCACATACATTTTAAAGCCTTAGGCTTGTAACCCGTGAAAAGGCCTATTTAGATTTAAGACCACATGGTCTTACTTATTTAACAAATGCGGCACAAACTCTTTAACAATGGCATATGTTTTATCGTTTATTTGTTGCTGAAAGCAAAGCAAATACGATTTGCGGCGCTAGCAAGCCTTCCAAAGGCTACTCTCTGTTCAATTCTATGTTAACTAGACCTATGTTCTTTTTTGGTCTAGCATTATGCAATTGCGTCAATTGACGCAAGCATGTCACAGGTCGGGGCTTCCGACTGCTATGACTTCTTAAGCTCACACAACCTATCTTATAACCGAGAAAGCCCTAATGGGGCCACAGTGTATGAGCATCGCTTTTATTTATGTGTTATAAACATAGTTGCACTTGTAAGCTCATATGTTTTATTGTTTTAAAGGCTATTTTTTCGGTCATGTACTTTTTCTTGTTGCAAGGGCTTAAAATGTGTCCGCAAGCATCAACAGTGACATGAAAACCGCTTCATAAGCGAGGGCTCAATACATTGAATCCTACGACTTCAAGTCATGTTTAGGGTTTCTGCTACAATATCTTGTCGACTCAGCATTTTTTGTTATCTTATGATATATCTGGTCATACAGTGACCGATTATCAGTGGTCAAACATTCATACCACCGCATGCTACCAATGCATATAGAGAATCAGAGCATTTCACCAATAGCGTCTCTAATATGTGTAGTACAACTGCAAGCTCAAGCTCATGCAATCAGCAAATCAGATCTGGTTGCCTCTCAGTATATTGGTAAACTGCGGAAACTCCTTTAAAGATCACCCAGTGATTTCCTACTCAGACGAACTTCACTTCCTCCATCTTTACTAATCATCAGTGACATCTTGCTCAAACGAACTTCGCATCCTCTAATTTTATATGCTTGTCCGGCCGACCAGATAGAGTACGGTCCTCTATATTTTTATTGCTCATACATGTCTTCTTGCGACCATGTCTTATATATAGATTGAAAAAGCCATCTTTATATATTCATGCCTTCTCAAGTTGGGGGGGGGGGGGGGGGCTTTATATTTTTGTGAGATCATCAATACTACAGGCTTAAATGCCTTGTGCCCTCTCAGGCACATGGGCTTCATAATAACAGCTATTTTACGGGCTCAATACCCCGCGCCTTCTTATGTAGCATCATGAAGACAGAGTACGTGTTTTCTTTGACTGTAGCCCTCAAGGGCCTTTATAAAAACTTTAAATTCCATATAGCCATCAAGGGTATTTGCATGAGCTTTGTGATCCATTAGCTCTCAAGGGCACGAGCGAGAACTCTAAGTTCCATCATACCCTCAAGGGTATTTATATGAGCTTTGCACTTCGTCTGCCCTCACGGGCGTGTATGAGAACTCTAAGTTCCATCAAACCCTCAAGGGTATTTACATGAGCTTTGTGCTCAATCAACCCTCAAGGACGCATACAAGAACTTCATGTTCCATCAAATCCCCGAGGGCATTTACATGAGCCTTGTGCTCTATTAGCCCTCAAAGGGCGCTTACTAGAATTCTAAGTTCTATCAAACCCTCAATGGTATTTTACATGAGCTTTGTACTCCATCAGCCCTCAAGTGCACATATGAGAACTTTAAGTTCTGTCAAACCCCCAAGGGTATTTGCATGAGCTTTCCACTCCATTAGCCCTCAAGGGCAGATACTAGAACTCTAAGTTCCATCAAACTCCCAAGGGTACTTACATGAGCTTTGTGCTCCATCAGCCCCCAAGGGCAGTCCCTCAAGGGATGAACACCCCCAAGAGTGACAGGATAGTGCTCAAGTTCTATCCGAACGGTTTAGCTACAGCTCTAACCCGTGAAACGGCAAAGCGCTTTGTGGTACTTCATCACCCCAACATTCTTTGTCGATTCAAAACCCAGCCAAATGTGAGAGCGAGGCTTCTTTGCTAGCTCTTAATTGATGACAAGAGTTAGCATCAAAGTAAAATGAAAGCATGACGTGGTCAACCGAAGCTAAAGAACACACACTTATAACAACACACCTCCAACAGAGAAGTGAAAACTATGTTGACAAGTGAAACCTCTCAAGGGGACATTCAAACACTTAGGCAAGTATATACAAGTACATGCAACAACTTGCATGTATAGCTTTGTGTCCTCTCCCCAGATAGGGTACCATGGGGCACAGCCTCTAATGGATCTCAAGATCCCATGATTCATCTTTCCAAAGACAATTTTGAATGGCCTGGTTGGGTGAAATTCTAAGACCTAGCTCTCAAGAGCTAAAGTTCTAGCACCATACTTGGGCAAAGTTCCATGACTTAAGCTTCCAGGAGCTTAGGGTCAAGCATATGGAGTAGAGAAATATTATTTACCCCTAGAAGCGGATGAAAAATTTCTTACAAATCTGATGTGTGTCTCAAGACACCTGGTATAACTTCCTTAACCAAACATTTTGGCTAAGAAGGGGGGACTTATGATATGACTCAAATGTAAACACCCAATCATTGAGGGACACCCCTTATTTCGCAGTCAAACTGGGTCAAATGATCTTATTAAGAATTATGATTTTGGAAAAATTCTCAAAAGATTGTGACATGATCCTCAAGGATCCTAATGGATCTGGCCCCAAGGCCCAACCATTAGAATCTTAGACATACTAAGATTCTCCTACCTACAGCTATATAAGGGGAAATACCCCCAAGTACGCAAACAACTACACACACAGACACACAGTCTTTCATGCTTCTTTAGAGTCTCTATCCTGTAGTTGTGCTCTGACTTAAGTATCGGAGAGTTCTCCGCCGGGAACCCCACCCGGGGGTCACTTATTTTTTTCTTGCAGGTCATCGTTCCAGGCTAGGGTTCCAGATCAAGTTTTTAGTAACAACAATGAGCAAATCTTCTAATCATCCAATTTTGTATATGTTGTAAAAAAAGTGAGCTTGTGTGCATTTGTATTTCACAAGGACTACAATCTAAGTCAGATATTAGATAAGATGATGCGCGAGGGTATGAAGTAAGGGAAGGAACCGACGTGACCAAAAGAAAGTCTGAGGACCTAATCTGCTTGAATGGTGAAGACACACAACAAGTACAAAGATGACAATCCAAAGTCCAATGCCAAGGTCCAACGCAAAGGACCAACGTGAGTTGAATAACTGTCCCTCTAAACTCTAAGATTTTAGAGTGAGAATATAAAAATGTGAAGTATTGTGCAAAGAGTTCTGAAGTCCTCTTTTTATACATGGCTGAAACTAGCTTAGCCTCTTGTGACACCTGGCACTCACCACAAGTGACACTTTTTCGAGGGTGCGTCATACGCCAGTGTTTGATAGTACTATGTTTCTCACTCTCTCACCTTGCCTTCAAAGCTTTACTCCGTTAGCTTAGGAAGATTGACTCACTTTACACTGGTGTGCCCAAAGTAAGCCCTTAATCGAGTCACATGTCCATTACCCTCACTAACTCCCACAAAAGCGTTAAGAGACATAAGTGAACCCGTCATACGCTTGTGAGAAAGGCCGGCATCAATTACCAAGCAAATAAATATTATGACCTTCGAAGAACTGCTACAGTCTCATAGTGACTCGTAGGTCATGATTTTTATAGATGGTTGCGTGAGGCAATACGCTGTCTGGAAAGATCACTCACGGATGTCCCTAGCATAAAAAAATGTTGGCACGTACATGCTTGGCGGCTTGGTGGACAAGGTCGCCTTCAATAAATGATCGTGGTTTGACTGTCTTCCCGTAGGCTTTCTTGAGCTGTTCATGATACTTCTTCATGCAGCGCAAGGCGTTGGTTATTTTTTTATCAAGGCCCTCAGGGCTGCCTTTCTGGTTTCTTCCTCTCTGAGACCACTGCTTAGGAAAATTCGAGCCGAGGCGACCACGATCTTGGGTGGTACCACACATTCATCCCCGTAGACGAGGAAAATGGGTGTGGCCTTTGTTGCTGTGTGCTTGGAAGTTCTGTAAGCCCAAAGTGCCAGACTTGGTTTCTCGGACCATAACCCACTTGCGTCGTGAACCATTCGTGACAGCACGCGTAGTAGAGTCTTGTTGGAGGCTTCAGCTTGACCATTGTCTTGTGGATAGTAAGGAGTTGATGCGGCATGGTTGATGTTGTACTCTTCCTAGCGTGTTGTTGTCGGATATGATACCCCGGGGGATAACGAAACGACAAATGAGGTGATCGTGTAAGAAGTTAGCAATGGTGCCTCCCGTGGCTCTCCGTAGAGGTATAGCTTCGACCTATTTTGTAAAACATTCTGTTGCGACCATGATCCATATGTGACCTCTAGATGGCGAGTGTATGTGGCCGATAAGGTTGTGAGCCCGAGAGTGAAATGGCCAAAGGGCTAGTATCATGCGGAGGTCAGACGCCGACATGTGCATCCTGTCTGCGTGCCTCTGGCAGGGTTGGCAGTGTCGGACATGGGAGATGGAGTCATTTCCATAGTCGGCCAATAGTACCACAACCTTAGTAATTCTGCATATAGCTTTTAAGATCCTTGATACTCCTCACAGTCACCATTGTGCACTTTATTGATCACCTATACTGTTTGGGAACCTTACAAGCATCGCATTGAGATAAATATTGAATGAAAGGCTGGCGCCAGTCACCCTCGACATTGATCACAAGAGCTTCCACACTATTTGGCGCATATAGGCATTCGGGACAATCCCATTGTATATCTGAAGTATCCTTGACCATGGATGGCCAAAAGAGGCCCATGCACTGAAGGCGACGGTATAGAGGGGGACTGTCGAGGCCACAACACTTCTGATGGCGAAATTAAAGTTTGTGCTTTGCTTTTTTCGGCGCCAAACACCTGGTTAGCGTGCCTCCGGGGCATCGTCTGTACAAGACATCTCTCAACATCAAAAAGTCTGTGAGAGTAGAGGCATAAGCAAGGGATGATGCCTTTAGTTGGTCAACGATCGGCTATTTCCAATCGTCTGCGGTAGTGTCCTTCGGGACTAAGTTCAAAGTTGTGCATGGTTCGGTCCTCTTGATGATGGTTAGGATTCGCCGTTCACCATCATCATTTATCTTTGATACGATTGTGGCCAAGCTATCTGCATGTTTGTTATGGCACATGTTGTGATGTTCATATTGGACATGGCCAAGTCTTCCTTCCAAGTGTTGTACCAAGGCACGATAAGGTGCCAAAGCCGGCTCCTTAACTGTGTACTCCCTGTCAGCCTATTTCATGATCAAGTTTAAGTCTCCCTTTACACACAGTGACTTAGCCCCCATGCTTATGGCTATCATGAGGCCAATGATGAGTGCCTCGTACTCAGCTTCGTTGTTGGACACCGAGAATGCAAGCTTGAAGGATAAAGAGGTGGTATCTGAAGGACTATTCTGAACCCCCTTGCCGGAGAGGTGCTCTATTAGGACCTTTGCTGGTGGCTAAGCCGTCAAACTCAAGTGTTGATAGTTCATTGATGTCGGTGATTAGGGCTGTCTCCTCCCCAGGCAATTGATCTGAGGTCGGTTCGTATTATTGGCGTGGGTAGAAGGCCAAGAGATCTGCAAGTGCTTGGCTTCGTAAAGCTATAGGGTTCTTGATAGATAAGCCGAACTCGGCCAAGAGCAACAACCAGCGGGTAAGTCGGCCAGACAGGGCAGAGTGGGTGAGCATGTACCGGAGTGGATCGGCCTTGGTGACAAGTGTGATTTGATGTGCCAAAAAGTAGTGTCTGAATTTTTGTGAGGCGTACACCAAGGCTAGACAGTGTTTCTCGATATCGAAGCAATTGGCTTCAGGTCCCCTGATTGTCCGATTGAGATAATAAACAGGACGTTGCACCTCATCTACCTCTTGGGCAAGTAAAGCCCATATGGACGCTGGAGGTCAAGTAGAGTAAGAGTGGGTTACCTCGTTGTGGCACTACCATGGTCTACGGCGATATGAGGACCGACTTGATCTATTCAGAGGCTTGCTGTTGTGGAGTAATCTCTGCTCCGTTAACAAGCTATGTGAAATATGTAAACTTGGCACGTGCTTTGGAGAAATCCAAGTCCAATAGCAGAGAATGGTACGAACAGAGGCGGGGTAGACAGAAGAGTGCTAGCCAAGAGTTTTTTTAGGACAGATTTATGAAGGTTGACAAGCGTCGACAGTTTGCACCGTCAGCAAAGTAGGGATTTAGACCTAGGCAGGGTATCAGATTAAAAGGAGCGCAGGGTGTATGCGCTTGACCAGTTTAAAGTACTAGATTTGAACAATTGCAGAATTCTAGAGTTCGACCTACAGAGAGCACTGGTCAGGGTGGCGGGTCATCATTTCTGGCCATCCCATGTGTCATGTGTGGGACAATTCATGGTGGTAAGTCATGCTATATATTTACTAGAGTGTAGGTGTGGTAGTGTGGAACATCAGGTTCGAGACTGTCCATTTGTTAGAAATAATCAGTCAACTTTTCGTCCTACAACTACAAGTAGAGGTCCTCGTCAGAAAAAACGATAGGGTCGGTAGGGGAGGATTCGGCAATCTTAAGTCCAGTAGGGGCAAAGGCCCGAGACATCAGCTGGACTCTACTCAATGTCTGCTCGGGATGCTATTATATTTGATGACGTGGTGTCAGGTACACTATAGGTTAACCCACTAGTTGTTCGTATATTTTTTATTCCGGAGCATCACATCCTTTTGTATCCCTCATTTTTGCATAGCGATTGAGGGTGAAAACTCATCCTTTAAGAATTGATCTTGTGATAGACACTTCGTTGGGAGCATCTTTGATTATTTTTACAATTTTCTATAACTGTACTGTCCATGTTGCGGATAAAGATCTTCTTATGTTTCTCATCCCATTTGCTGTTCTGGACTTTGATATCATACTAGGCGGGGATTGGTTATTCTCTAATCATGCATTCGTGGACTGTCATGGGAAATCTTAAAAGTGTTTCAAGCTTCGTAAGGTATGAAGAGTAGTTAAGTTAGTGATTTGATTTATGAGTGAGAATAATGTTTTGTGGAGTATGACTGGTGTTAAGACTGAAAGTTATGTTTGAGATTACGATAAGAAATTTGGAATTCTACTTGTCATCTGGTTCATTCCCTTGTATATTAAACTCAAGTGCGACTTAATTGAATGCCAACTTACTCTAAGACGTCAAAGAAGATTTCATTCATATTGAGTCGTCTTATCCTTTTTCCAGGATATTTATCTGCTTCTTTCAAATCTATTTGAACTTGGTGGGATAGTATCTGACCCACTGGCCATGGGATAGCTACCAATCCTATTAAGGATCAATAATCTCTTGTTGATCGTATTTACTTCAAACCATTGGGTTGACTTTGCTTCGTCATACCTACACCATTTTTTCTGTACTCGTTATTTTTTGGAACGTCATGAAAGTGTATCATAAATCTCGAGAGCCAATAGTTATGATTTTGTTAATAATTTTTGCATTTTGATTGCTTGATTGTGATCATTGTTATCATTTGACCCCTAAATGCTTGACTGTTTGTTGTGATTAATGTTAGACGATTTGCTATGTAACCATTACTATTTCTTTGTGATTGGTGTTTGTTTAATATGGTCCAAAATGGTAACATGTTATAATTGTTGCTTGTAGTTAATCTGATTATCAAAATTTTACTGTGTTCTACTTCCAGATGATCTTGAAATCGACAATATGTCAAGTACGTGCATCTTTACCTGATTTAGGATTTGCATAGTTTCACCCACCATAATATGACATTATGTAGACTCCTAAGCCTCGAATAATCAGTGAGTGAGAGTAGACTCTGAGAACGTGGATTAGATTTGGACAATCCATTTGATGACTCGGTATAAGATTGATATTTTGGTTAAGCACACAATAATAGCCGCATGTTACTTGCCTTTAGAACTGGAAGATTTCAAACGTTTAAATGAAACAGACGATCGAATAATAAAGCTATAATTTTTTGATAAACAATGTGATTGTGAATCGGAAGTGGTGTGATAACTTAGAGCCTTAAACGCTAGTGAAAGTGCCATACATACGCATGCAGAATCATATTTGCTCTATGTAAGATAACACGTCTCTCGGTGATGAATTCGATAACAGTTTGGAATCGTTGATGTGAGGTATCAGAGTGTGCCACAAAAGCCTAAGGTGTAAGTGCTTATAAAAAATGGTTATCCTATCCATGTTAGTTTTGGAAGAGTGTAAATCATACGTGATCATCCTTAGTATTTTAGCACCTCTTGAGCTTGAAGTTAAGCTCGTTATTTTTAAGTATATTGTGCAAATAATGTAGTCTCTGTTATAGTATCAGTAGCATGCAGTGGAAGCCTATTGAGTTAGAGTTTGATTTAATTCATTTTATATGTGTTGATTTCGAAGCGGTGTAGGTTTAGTACACTGAGTTTTGTAATGGCCAAGTTATCATTTGTGAAATTCTAGAATAGTTAGAGCAAAGTAATTGCCTGACAGGGTTTCAATTTAGCATTACAATTTGAAATTAAATAGTTACATTCGGGTACTCGTGGGGACAAAAATTTGGGTGCGAACGTTAGAAGTAGCTCAGCTACTATGTTGGTAATTCAGAGGTACAGAGCGAAAGCGTAGTGCCTAGATGATATAAGTAATAAGAAAGCCAAGATCAAATTTTGAGGAAGAAAGTTTTATAAGGTGGGGAGAATGTAATACCCCACATTTTTCGAGGCGTTAGAAATAATTTCTTTTCTTTTTGAACGATAATAATTAACGGGTCTCCGAAAATAATAGTAGAGAAATAATATTCCACACTACTCTAGAATTATTGGGCTATGAAATATTAAAGGGAATTTGCGGTCAAATTATAATTTTTAAAAAGTTAAGGGGCCATTTTGTAAATATATAAAGTCTAGGGCCTACTTTGTAATTTTGGGAAAGTAGGTTAGACTTGGTTAGAGAGGTGTAAAAATTTTAGAAACCATGTTTTAAATTGTTCCACCTCCTACTTAAATTATCATGACTAAGCTAATTAATAATTAAATAATGTTAATTGGGATAAGAGTAAATTTGGGTGAAGGAAAAACCAAGGGAAAAAAAAGAGAAAATAGAAAAAAGGAAGAAAAATAGAGAGCATAAAGAAGAAAACAGAGTAGGCTCGGGGAGGAAGAAAACAAGGAGAAAGAAGATAGAATCAAGGCCAATTTCAAGAGGTAAGCTCGGAAATCTCTAGTATGTGTGTTCTACTGTGCGTGTGAGGGTTAAGTGTGTGTGTTTTTAGCCACTGTGGAATGTGTGCATGAGCCATAAACATGGCTATATGGGGGGGGGGGGGGTATTTTCTGAAAATTTGTTGCTTCGTTTGTGGGATTAATATTATGGTTTGTGCGATTTTGGTAGATAGGTTATTGTTCAATGGAATTGTATGCTTGCAAGGGTAAGGGAGAGGGAACCATAACGGTGCAATGGATTTTTGGTGTGGTTGTAGTGTATGTGAGCTCGGGTGTGGTTTTCTGTTAGGATCAAGCGCTTACTACTGCACCATAAGCAATTGCTGTTATTAAGGGCGCAACTTTATTTCCTTATAGTCCTGGCACAGCAGCCAGCGCACACGGTCGAGTACACAAGAGAGTAGATAGACGCGACCAACCTTCGATCTGCCAACAATCCCTTCCACAGATACACCCCGGGGGACTCGAACCCGTGACCTACTCTGATACCAATTTTTTTTAGTGCAGACGTAAGCGCTTGATCCTAACAATTGGAATCAGAGCCATGTGCTATATTACTTTCGTTTTGACCTTACAGTGAAGAGCTAGAGATCTTAACATGGAAGAAAGTTTGGCAGCTACTTGTGGAGGAACGAAAACTACAGCTACTGGAAAAATTGGATGAGTAATTTCCTGAGGCAGGATACTCATGTATGGTACGTTGTAGAAAATGGCTCGATTATCCCCATGAAGGATGGCCTAGATGGAATCAAGGTTCCCAAGGGAATTCTTGAGATGGACAGCCATGAAGCACATCTCTTCTCCATGGACGACAGAGCAAATAATATTATCAGCTGTGCACTCGACATAAATGAGTATAATCGAGTCTCAGCTTGCGAAACAGCTAGAGAGATGTGGAGACTACTGGATGTTACTCATGAAAGTACTAACCAAGTAAAAGAAAGTAAGATTAATATGCTAGTCCAGCAGTATGAGGCCTTCAAGATGAAGGAAAATGAGTCTATAAATGAGATGTATTCCAGGTTTAATCTCATTATAAATGGACTCAAGCTCTTGGGAAAAACGTACCCAAAAATGGAGATTGTATGGAAAGTCCTTAGATCTCTTCCCAAGAGATGGGAAAACAAAATCACAGCCATTTAAGAAGCCAAAGACTTGAATGTGTTGAAGTTGGAAGAACTGGTGGGATCCCTAATGACTCATGAAATCACAATGAAGATTCATGACGAGGCAGAGACCACTTCGAAGAAGAAGAACCTAACTCTCAAAGCTGAGGCCTTTCATGAACCTACGGAGAGCAGCGATGACTCTGATCCATACATGGCGTTCGTCACCCGCAAGTTCAAGAAGTTCCTTACAAACCAACGAGATGGAAAGGTCAGGAGAAATCAGACAACCCAATCACAACAAAGAAACAATGGTGATTGGAACGCAAGAGAAAATCCCAACAGTTGCTATGAATGCGACAGAACTGGACACATCAAGAAGTACTGGCCATAACTCAAGAACAATTCTGCAAGCAGCAGCAGCCGAGACACAAAAGAAAAGAAATTCAAACCAAGAAAAGCTCTGCTAACTTGGGATGATTCTGACGAAAGAGATGAACGAAGACGATGATATAGCTCAGCTATGTTTTATGGCCAAGGATGATCACTCAGATGAGGTAATCATTTCTGATTTTTTTTTATAAGCTTGAGTTAGCCTTCCTTGAAATCAGTAAAAATAATGAGAAGTTGAAACTAAAAAATACAGCCCTGAAAAACAAAGCGCTTTCTTTGATAAACACTGTTGAAGAGTTGGTTAGTGAAAATGAGGAACTAGAAGAAAATATTGAGTTTTATATCACTGAAAATGCCTCTTTAAAAAATGATCTGATGGCTTCTAAAAAGGAAAATTTTGTTTTGTCTTCGGAATCCAGTCTCTCAAAAGTATAGAAACCCCTGTAGAAAACGAGCTTTTGAAATCTCAACTAAAAAATATTTTTACACAAAAAGGGAATTTAGAAAAAGAAATCGAAAATTTGAATCTTACACTTTCAAAAATTTACACAAGGAAGAGAGAACCTTGACATACATTCGGGAAGACAAAGATGTGGTTTTGAAAAAAGTGGGATTGGCTATGATCCTTCAAAGAAGCAAAAGGATTATAAAAATTTCATTGACAAAATCTAGTCTCTTGCTCACCTTTCACACTCTGTACAGTGTGTAATAAGAAAGGGCACTTAGTTAAAAACTGTCCTCTTAATGCAACTAGAAATCAAGAATCTTTTTTTGCAAATAAAAATAGAGTGAAGCAAGTTTGGGTGCCAAAATGTTGTTTACCTAATCTTTCAGGACCCAAGAAAGTGCGGGTACTTAAAGGAACAAAATCAGAATATGTTTTAGGTATGCTTGAAAGCAAATGTGGATCCGAACAAGTGGATCCTATACAGTGGATGCTCAAGGGAGATGACATGTGATCGTTCATTAGATGGTGGCCTTGTTACCTTTGGAGACAAATCAAATGGGAAGATCATCGGTAAATGTAAACTTGGTAATGGCTCAATCTCTATTAATAATGTGTTTTTAGTTGATGGTTGAAAGTTTAATTAAATTAGTATCAGTCAGCTAATCGATAGTGGACACAAAGTTTATTTTGAAGATGACCACTGCCTGATCTGTCATGCCTCAGATGGAGGTACTTTGGTTGGTAAGCAGGATGGTAACATTTACACTTTATCTTTCGATGCATTAGATTCTTCTCGAGGAGTTTGCCTTTCTGATAAACAAAATGACATGGGGTTGTGGCAGCATAGCTTAGGTCATGTGCATATGGATCTAATGAAGAAACTTCTGTCGAAAGAACTTATTAGAGGCTTACCAAAGTTGAGATTTGTCAAGGATAAAGTCTGTGATGCCTGTCGATACGGCAAACAATCAAAAACTTCTTTTCATGCCAAAAATGTTGTTTCCATCTTTCGTCCTCTTCAACTTCTTCATTTAGATCTTTTTGGCCCACAAGAAATGCTAGCCTTGGTGAAAAATATTATGCCTTCATCATTGTTGACGGTTTTTCTAGATACACCTGGGTCCTTTTTCTAACGCACAAGGATGAAGCTTTTGAAAAATTCTTTAACCTTGTAAAGCTTCTGGAAAATGAGAAGGAGTTGTGACTTGTGAAAATTCGAAGTCATCATCGCGGCGAATTCGAAAAAGATTTTATACCTTTCTGTGATTTATATGGCATTGTTCATGAATTTTCGGCTCCTTGAACTCCCCAACAAAATGGGGTTGTAAAGAGAAAGAATAGAACCCTTCAAGAGATGTCGAGAACAATGCTTCATGAACATTCTTTGCCAAAATATTTTTGGGTTGAAGCCATCAGCACTTCATGTTACGTATTGAATAAGGTTCTTATCAGACCAATCCTTGATAAAACTCCTTACGAACTTTTTGTCGAATCGAAAACCAAAAATTGATTATCTCAAGGTTTTCGGTTGTAAATGTTTTATTTTGAACAATCGTGAGAACTTGGGTAAGTTTGATGCAAAATCTGACGAGGGTATTTTTCTTGGTTATTCCTTAAATAGTAGACCATATAGAGTTTATAATTGTAGGACTCTTGCAGTTGAAGAATCCATGCATGTTATATTTGAAGAATCTAACGTTGAAAATCCAAGTAAGCATGCAAGTGATGACAGCGAGGAACTCTTTCTCGACTTAAACAACAAGTGAGGTATTTCCTCAAATGAAGGAGAGTGCTCAACGTCATCTCAAAAAGAAAACACCGAGACTCAACAGCTTCCCAAGAGCTGTAGATATTCCTCTAGCCACCCGAGGGAGCAAGTAATTGGTAATGCTGAGCGTGGAGTAACAACACGATCTTCGGCAAATCTTTTATGTGCTAATTTTGCTTTTCTCTCTCAAATAGAGCCCAAAAATATTTTTGAGGCTCTAAAAGATAATGGGTGGATTCTTGCCATGCAAGAAGAATTGAATCAATTTGAAAGAAGCAATGTTTGGTCACTAGTCCCGCCTCCTGTTCAACAAAAGGTCATTGGCACCAAATGGGTTTTTCGAAACAAACTTGATGAAGATGGCCATATTGTTCGAAACAAGGCTAGACTAGTAGCTCAAGGATACAATCAAGTTGAAGGGGTTGATTTCGGTGAAACTTTTGCCCCTGTTGCTCGACTTAAAGCTATCCGAATGCTCTTCGCATTTTCATGTCACATGAATTTCAAACTCTTTCAAATAGACGTGAAAAGTGCCTTCTGGAATGGGGTAATTCAAGAGGAAGTAAAATACCCCAATCATGTTTTTAAATTGAAAAAGGCATTGTATGGTCCTCGAGCTTGGTACGATCGTCTTAACAGCTTTCTTATTGATCATGGATTCTCTCGTGGCAAAGTCGATACCACTCTTTTTACAAAATCTCGAAATTCACATATTCTTATAGTCCAAATTTACGTTGATGATATTATTTGTGTAGTCACTAACGATGATCTGTGCCAAGAGTTTGCTGAGAGTATGCGCAGGAAATTCGAGATGAGCATGATGGGAGAACTTACATTTTTCCTCGAACTCCAAATCAAGCAATCAAAAGAAGGAATTTTTATTAATCAGTCCAAGTACACACGAGAGCTTTTGAAAAGGTTTGGCATGGATAATGCTAAACCTAGCGTAAACTATATACTAATAATTGGATTGTTCTGTTTAGGCTAAAGAAACAGACGTTCTGGTTAAATTAGCTTAGCTTCGGATCCAGGCAAGGGTTTCTATCTGAACCCTGGGTAAGAATTTTTATTCGAACCCTAATTTCGATAATTGATGTTCGTAAGTATTCTTTCGATTCGCTTATGGCTATTGTCAAATATTGAGATTTGCATTGGTATCAGCAAATTATTGTCAAGAAAACCCCAACATTGAATCTGAACTGGTTATTTGGAAATCTTGTCGATGCTCGCCTATTATTGCATGTTGAGCAAATTCAATAATTGGTTGCATTTATTCTCTGAATTATTGTACCTAAATTCGATAAATGTTCATATTTATTCTTGTTATTCAATTCCGATAATTTGAGTTCATGTTAATTCTCATTATTATTGTTGTTTTTGTGTTGATCTGAGAGTTTGTTCAACGGGGAGGCGTTATAAGGCTGGTTTGTTCTTGCGTGGATTGCATGCTAGTACCTAAATGGACAAGTATCGTACATCATGCATGTGTACACCATATTGTGCCGTGTCTGAATGGCATTGGATATTGTGCTTTGCCAGAATTGCATCGCGTCTGCCCAGGATCAACATTGTGTGTTACAATGATTGCTTCAGAAATTATTGGAAAGGATTGAATGAAACAGTTTGTGCTTGTTTGAAATACCTCCCCAGATTACCTTTGAACTCGTTTTAAAATCCCTTAAAAAACCATCATTGTATTTTGGACTGATGGCCTTGAAAATGATCTTTTAATGATTGTCTTGGAACATGTCATGATTGTTAATGTTTATTTTGGTATCTATTTATGATTGATTTTGATCATTTTGAAAAGGGCTAATTACACCTATGTCCCTGAGGTTTGGGGGTAATTACACGCGAGGACACAGTTTCAAAATGTAACACTTATGTTCGTTGACAAACAGAATACAAAAATACTTAACGGTTTTGAAAAAAAGACCAAGTTGCCACTAAATAAAAGTTGAAATCCTGATTTGCCCCTGGGACCACCCGCCAACCCCCTCCCCTTTCCCCCCCCCCCCCCAACCCCATTCCCGCAGCACCTCTTCGCCTGTGCCTCCCTGTCGCCTGTGCCTCCCCCTTCCCCTTCCCCGTCGCCCCCACCCTAGCCCTTCCCTTTCCCCGCCGCAAGGGAAGGACTTTATGTTGCCGGATCTGCTGTCGCCAAGTAGTTGCCGCCGTTAAATGCTCCGGTCCCGCGCCTGACTCATCCCTCCCAACTCACCTCGAGACCAGGTTTAGCAAACACAAATCCTTCCCGTCAAGAAAACCCACACAAAAGAGTTGCCGAGCCTATCTCTCTATGGAATCTCCGACAAAGCAGCTTTGGGTTGTCGTTGCCGCTTGCGGTGCAACGGAAGGGGACTACTGGGGCGGTTGACCTCGAGATGGCGCCAGTGATAAATCCCGAGCGGTAGTGGCAGTAGCGCGATGGTTGCGGAGGCGTTGGTGATGGCGCTTGGTAAAAGAGCGCCGGAGTTGATCGCCAGTGATGGGGCTGCTGACCGGAGTTGTTGGCCGTCGACAGGTCTGTCGGCAACCACGATGTAGTGGTGTAGCGGCATGATGCTTGCAGCGGGGACCGGAGTTAGTCGCCGGCGACCGCTTGTGCGACCGGTAGTGGGGCTGCCAGCGAGTTAGGGGGGGAGGAAGACAATGAAAATTAGGGTTTAAAGTATTAATTTAAAATTTTTAAAAATTATTCAGTATATACAGTACAAGGGTAGTTTTGTCATTTTAAAAATACGTATTGCTGACATCATTAAAAAAATACACTTTTTGGACGGAAACCTGACGGATGGACACGGGTGATACATTTGAAACACTTTTGGTCACGGAATGTTACATTTTGAAACTTAGTGTCCTTGACTGTAATTACCCCCTAACCTCAGGGACATAGGTGTAATTAGCCCTTTTGAAAATCATCAAACTATTTAGATCGTTTGAAATATTTTTGAAAATTGTCATCGGATGGATTCTTTTCAAGCGTTTTCTAATTCTTTCGGTTGTCCTTGTACGACGTTACTGAGCTCTCAAAAGCTCACTTTTTGTTTGACTCCTTTCTACAGTTGATCAGCATAAGAATGCTCGGGAATGGGTGTGTGAGATTCCGGTGAGCCCATCACTACTGTGTAGTTAGATCCCAGCGTGGGTCGGAACCGTTTACTAGTTCTATATGAAGTTGAGTTGTAAAGAACCTAAGTTTTAATAGTTTATGTGGTAGGTTAATGTTATGAGAGTTTGGGGCGACGTAGCTTCGGATTTCCAGGATGTTACAACATAAGACCCTATTCACTGATAGAAATAGTTTTAACTCAGTCACAACTTCCAAAATATACGAAAACTTCTAAATGGAAACTAAATCAAATTCCTCAAAATATACACTCTAAAAAAAGAAAACTTCAACTTAAGCTAGTTTTATAACTTAAAACTTCCAAAACTCAAACTTAGGTTCTTTACAAAGCAACTAACAGTACTGACTACACAAAATAGTGATGGGCACTCTGGAATCACACACGGACTCTAATCCCATTCCCGAGCATTCTACAGTTGATCATTACCTGCAGAAGGGTATCAAACGAAGAGTGAGCTTTTGAGAGGTCAATAATGTCGTTCAAGGAACAACCGAAGAATTATAAAACGATTCAAAAGTCAACTCGATAACAATGTTTCAAGACATTTCAAATAATCATAAACAGTTTGAAGGTTTTCCGCAACGATCACAACAATCATAAATAGATACCTAAACGATCATTTGAAGATCATTTTCAAAGCCATTTTAAATACAATGATGATTTTCCAAAGAATTTCAAAACAAGCACATATACTTCAAGGACAATATAGGGAAAGGTTTCAGATAATCACAAGTAGCATGATCACAATATGGGAGAGAGTTTCAACTCAATCCCCTTTAATCAAATATCAAGACATCCATTCCCAATCATTTTCAAAACAATCATTGTAAGATACAATGTAAAAAAATTCAAAAGATATTGACCATGTGCAGAGGCAATGCTACTTAGGCAATGTACAGAAAGTGTACACATGCGTAATGATGTACGATAACTAAACCTTTTCATCAGGTAATAGCCCCTCATAATTACGCAGCTTAAGACCTTACTTATAACGCTCCCCCACATAACAGATTCACAAGTCAACACAGACAACAACAATCATAGAATTCAAAAGAAATTCAATGCTTGACATGTAATAAAAATGAGCATCAACATGAATTCAAATAACCCAAATCAATTAGGGTTTCAATAACAATTAAACATGCTGATATCAATTCATCACTCAAAATTCAAGAATAGCCACAAACAAATAGTAAGAACAAATACAAATAGTTACCGAATATAGGCAAAACAATTCAGAAGAAAGAATGCAAAAGTTACCGAATTTGCTCGGCATGCAATAAAAGGAGAGCATCGATAAGATTTCCAAATAACTAATTCAGGTTCAATGTTATGGTTTGCTTGGCAAAAACATGCTAATATCAATGCATTTCTCAGTGTTCGACAATAGCCATAAGTAAGTCGAAAGAATACTTACGAATACAAATTATCGAAATTAGGGTCGGATAAAAATCCTTACCCAGGGTTCAGATAGAAACTCTTACCTGGATTCGAAACTAAATTAGCCAAACCAGAAAGTCTTTTGCTTTAACCTAAACGGAACAATGAAATGATTAGAATACAGTCTACACTTCGATATTATAAACTCAACACTGACTCACACGTACTCCCAAAATGAATTCACTCACCGAATATGTAAAGCAATATAGTAAGATTACCATGGTTAAATTAAAAGACCGGAAGTCGTAAAGTCTAGGGTAAAAATAGCACTGGACGCCGTTATTGTGCTTAAATGATTTTGATTTTTTGTGAAATATGGAACTAGATGAATAATAGAGAAACTCCATGAAAGAAAGATTAATGATTCATATAAATCACTTAGTGGGAAATGCCCAGAATAAATCCAACGAGTGACTAATAATCCTAGTTTGATTCTATGGCGTGCTATATAGGAAAAATAGAATACACATAATAGAGTTCAAGCTTTTGTCTCACCCCTAATCCCTATAAAGCTTATCTTGTGTTTTTTGTAAACTATGTATGGAAGACCAAGATCACTTATTTTTTTGATGTTATTTCACACATAATATTTGGAATGCTATAGTGAAAATGGTGTGACATTAATTGACAACCAAGAAAGTGGCGTAATTTCATCCATTGGGCTTCATTGCGGTAAGAAAACAATTTAGATTGTTTGCAGAATTTCTCTCTACTACTGTTTACCACCTTGGAGAGAAAGGAATTATAGAATGTTAAAAAATGAATACGGGGATATATCTACAGTCAAAGGCAAAATTTATTATGTACTTATAGGTATCTTTTAACCTTATTCTTTCTCATGACTGAATTGACAAAACGAGAATGAGAACTACTTACTTGAATTCCCAAATAGAAAGAATTTTTCGCGTGCCTTTAATAAGTTTAATAAGAAAGTAAAGGTCACTCATTCTTAAAACCAGCGATCTTTATACCAAAGAGTCGACAGAAAATGGGGAAAGCTCTCCATTCCTGGTTCTCCTATGGCTGGATCCTTTGGAACCACAAGAATCTGCAGGCATACAACAACGTATTTGACCTAAAATTTCTGGCCTGTTGATAATTCTTCAAGCTCTAGCAGAAGGTACAAAATTACTGTTCAAAGAGATGATCGAGTCACGACGGGCTAGACTGATGACGCTCTTTCAAGAACCGGCAAAACTCTTAAATGTTGATGATCAAAGGTTACTTCGGATGTGTATGAGAAGGAAGCTTCTCACAGACATTGACTCTTAGATAGATACCAACATAGTATTTGAATCAACTGGTTGCACCCGTAAAGCGAGCAATAGCTTAAGAGAGTAGCGAAAGAAGACCACGTAAGATTTCCTGCCTAGTAAGTGGAGGATCATTCTAGGCCGCGTGGAAGCAAGAATCTTATGTAGGAAGGGTCTAATCCCCTTGCACATATCCAAATCACTAATTAGTAGGCCAAGCTTAGGAGCCATGAAAATTCTCTCTTTCGAACTAAAGTAGTTTTGGAAGTTAGAATAAGAGGTTTCGGGAGTTAATAGCTGCAGCCGAATACCATAAAATCAGATTTTTTTTGTACGTTTTAGTTATTCAATAACCCCAAACTTTAATTTGAATTTTTTAGTAACCCCGCTTCGATATTTGTCGCTAAAGGTTTTCAAAAATATCGTTTACTCTAATCGTCACTAGATCTCAATCAAATATCACCTATAACTGCTATCGTTAAGTTATAACTTATGATTTTCAATAATTTGTCGATAAAGGCTACCGATTAAACTTCGCTCATGCAAATCAACGCTTAATGTCGCGTATGAAATCGTCGCTAAAATACATTAATCGATTAGGTAATTTCAGGCTTCGGGGTATTACAGGGTGCCTAACACATTCCCGCTGCATAACTTAGTCCTCGGACCCATTTCTCTGTTTTCGATAGATTAGTTGTCCTTCAGACATTTTATAGTCATTTTTTGAATTTTTTTTTAATTAAATAAGATGGCGACTCCATAAGTTCCTTTCGGAGATTTTTTCGAGACGGTTTGCTACAGCGTGTATTTGGACATTGGGGAGTTTGTGTGCATGTGTGCGTACGCGATGGGATTAAGAGAGGGGAAATTCTTGAAATTATAGATTCGGTTAAGGAAGAATGAGATCGGGCTTTGAAGGAAACTCCGTATTTTAGCAGTTCAAGTAACTACTCATGCCATGTCTTCGCCTATTAGCTACTATATTTTCAATTTAAAGCATACATGTATTGGTACCAACAATATGTTTCAAAGCATTTTAAGAAATGATATTGCGTTCATTTCAAACCGTTTGATAGGAAAAATAAAATTGCTATGGAATCCTTTTGTTACTCCGTTTTGACGAACGAGATGAAATTTTATTAAACGGCTTTGTGCCCATATCTAACATGATAAATTAGATTTTAGGTCCATATCAATTGGAACGTTGACGTGCACTACTATTGCTTATGGTCGCCCCTGCTTCCACAATGATGAATTATCCGGATGTGAGATTTCGGGTCCAAGTCAGTGAGACTAGACGTTGACTGCAACACGCCCTGTAAATTGTAACTGGACTGAAACAATCATTGAACAATTTTTTCATGTCAAATGGTTTTATGTGCCTCTTAACTACTCCTTATTGTTTTACTCGAGTATTATTGCCTTATGGAATATATGCACCTCTCCCTCTTATAAGCTGATCACCGCTTTGGAGACGAAATCCATGGCATGTTTACGAATTCTAAAAACCTATTTTGGTTTTGAAATAGGTGCTTATTGAGGTCTAGCTCACTGTTTTTATTTTCCAAGTGACTTGGATACACAACTTAGTGATTATCAAAGAATCACATTCCCCCCTCCCTCCCTCCCTCCCGCCGCCCTCTCGCAAAGTACGACGCCCTTTCTTTTTGGTGCATCATAAAAAATCTGTTTTATCTATAAGTAACAGATAAGATATAGTTTGATGTAACTCTTAAAGCATTTAAAATGACTAGATGCACATATCCTTGAAAATTTTGGTGCAAAGCATTTTTGTTACTGTTATTCGAGGTTGCTTTTGCCTGGGCTACTCCATGCATTCTCTACGGTGCCAAATTTTGTGGGTGTCACGGCAATGAGGTTGGCATTGTAATTAGTGCATCTCAAATGGTGCAGTGCAGGCAAAAAGTAATGCGGAAACAGGGGAAGCAGTTTTTTGTTTCCCAAACGACGTCCGCTAAGCATTTCTTTTTTTGTGAACAAAACTACTGTCATAAGAAGCAACCAACACAAGACAGTGAAAAAAACAAAAAAAAGGATTACAACCACCGAGTCGAATAAGAAATTTTTTTACTTTAATTTTAGAAAGATGGTCAGTTCCCTTTATAGAGACAATTAATAGTTGTTAAATTTTTTTGATGACTTTTCTATATAGTGAAGCCAAAAAAAATGTTGTTAAAATTGTCGTTGAAAGTTTTAGTAGGAAAATTACAAAAAAAATAATTTATTCCTTGAGTGTGAAATATCATTAACAACAATTAATGATGAAAGTTGTACGTAACTGTGCAAAAATGTATTGCTTAATATCCATCACGCAAGACAGTTAAAATAGAAGCCTTAATTTACCGGCCACAAAAATTGATTCTAGTGGGAGAAGGTGATAGGGGTGGCTACAAAACGTGTTAGGGATACGTACGTTAAGCAGGCGTGTATGGCACTAGCATGATCACGCTTATTAGGCCACAGTCCATATATATGCGCTGCCCATTTGGGAAGGGAATGGTTCCCCATTAACCTCAGTCGATGCTGATTTTCACTCTCTCTCTCTCTCTCTCTCACACACATATAACTATATATTAATTAAGGACTAAGAATGGCGTGCGTGGTTTGCCAATTGGCCACCTCTTATCTCTTTGTTTCATCATCTTTCTTTTCTTTTCCAACCTACGCCCAGTGACATGCTCCCTCCGTTTCCACCATCGCTAACCCCTTTTCTTGTGGGGCTAAGCTTCTCTCTCAATTACATATCAGCCATTTTACACAGTTTGCACAGCCACAGTCACATTTATATTATAACTGGCCACTGACCAATTTTCTCAACCAAAGTACAGATATACATGCATGCATGGATGGAGATAACTAGAGAGACAAATTAAGAATCATCAGCAAACTTGGCAATGGGAGGGGAAAGCATTTGTTGTTTACGTACTAACACAAATTTCAATAAAGTGGTATCTGTTTGTACAGCAATAGGCATTATAATGTTCAAGGTGCCGTGACAAGAGAAGAGTAGCTAACCCGGCCTATCTTTAAGTATCCCTCGCACTCGTCGTTTCCTTTATATTTGGTTACAAGTGGTTCGCCACTAAGATGACCTCTCTTTTTGCCCTTTGACTCCTTTTGTACCTGAGACTTCAACTTTGGGTTACCATATATAATCTCATGTAACTTTGGGTTCGAGTTTGGCCAAGCCATCTTATGTTCCAAATAAACATATGCACGTACGATGTTACTTCTTTGATAGAAATGTGACCAATAGACTTGCAAGCAGAATGGGATGTAAGATCATTTTTATCAACTTGTACTGCTGAGGCTCAGCCTCGCTATAGAGAGTTCGTACGTAAAATTCTCCAAGGAAAAGTCTGAGAACTTGGCAACACTACGATTCTTGCGTGCACACTACAACAGCTAAAATAATAGTTATACATACCCCACACACGCGCTCGCGCACATCTACGGTTGTGTGTATTTTTGAATCTATATGTGTATAATGTTGTCAAACATTTGTAAATTGTTCGGTGTTGACGTAGATTTGTGTATCATATAAATAAGTGACATGTGTCACTGCACTTTAGTAAGTAACTATCATGTAAAAGAAATATTTGGATTAAAAAGAAATGAGAAAAGTCTAGATAACTACCTTATAAGTCAAATTTTGTTTGTTTTCAAATTCTCGATAACTTCTAAATCTTACAATTATTCTTATCTTTACATTTGCGTACGCATCGCGATCGTGTGCACCATGATACCTAAGGATATGTAGTGGGGATTGCCTAGTAATTAACTACTTTTGATGTTACACTCTAATTAAGGACATATGACATCCTTAAAATAAAACTTTTGAACGGGAAAACTAGTAAATAACTACATTTACAGTGGTCTTACTTAACTTTCCACTTTTTTTTAACTTGTGTAACTTCTGCTTTGATTACACGCATTGCATGTCTCGCAGGTGGTTAAAGTTTAACTTTTTCAGCAATGCACACACACCCTTCCACGAGGCTTTTTTTAGTTCACGAATCTTAAGTAACTCGTGAACATCATCCACTATTTTCTCTTCATTTGGTACGCTTGGATTAATTTCTGTCAATTTGCTTACCAGATTTTGGTTTAATTTGCTGTCTTTTCTGGGTAAGTTTTTAAAAATTAAGAGAGAGCCATTTTGGCAAATAGATGAGGTAACATGGGCAAAGAATAAGAGCTAACAAACTGAAGATGGCAAAGCCTCTAGTTGATCACGGTGGGAGTGGGAGATTTGTAATTAAGTAAGAAAGTGGGGCTTCGCCCTTTTTTCTCTGTTCCTCTCAGGCTGGACTTTGCATTCAATCAAGTCCATGTACATTCTCTCACCCTGTATATATATTGGTGGAGGAGTGACACCACAAGGAGGAAAAGAAGAGAAACGCACTCATATCACGAATACAACACACACACAGATGGAATGGCAGAAATATTATCTGGATGTTGTCTTGGTACCTTTGGGTTTTCTGATGATGATGAGTTATCATGTCTGGTTATGGCATAAGGTCCAAACACAACCGCTCATGACCATCATCGGAACGAATGCCACCTGCCGGCGCTCGTGGGTCTCAGCAATGATGAAGGTAATACTACTACGTACTCCTCCCTCTTGTGCACTGCCAAATGCTCACTTCATTTACTTTCTTATTTGTTTCAACCAGTATAACTCATCTGCTTTACCCTAAAGATGAATTTTTCATGCAAGAATCTTTCCCACAAAAGTGTATAACCCATATTGGTCTTCTAGGGGTGTGGGTAACCCACAACTTTCCGTCCTGAAGTAGGAGTGAGACACGCCTGATGCATGCGTTCAGTTATACGTAAACGGCTATATTTCAATTTCAAAGCTTCAGTCCATTGTTATAAACGAGTGGATGTTCTGATCAAATATGATGCAAGGCAAAACCATAACCATGACCATTTTACACCACCGAGCGTACACTTGATAATGCTTTGGCTGGTTACTTTATTTCCTATTCATATAAGAGAGAAATTCAGAATTAATTCCTTGGTCGGAGTAATCCAATTCTTCAGTCCATGGTTCTGCGCTTTTAGAACTGTTGGATATACTATATACTGATTTCATAGCCCTTTTTCCTACTGTGTCAGCCTTTCTAATCAACAGGCCTGGATAGTTAGGACTAGACTTGTCATGGGAATTCTACCGGCATCGATCACAGTTGATGATTGACCCTAGGTAAGTAGGTTGGATTTTAGGTCATTAGATTGATAAAATCGTGGAGTGTGTTAAGTGATAATAACCGTACCAATGGCACGCTCCAAAAGAAAATTCTTGTACCAAGAAAACTCGCAAAGAAAATTCTACCAAAGCTTTCAATATCTCAAACGTATTTGGGTTGGTAGAACTTTATGATAACATTGGCACAAACGACAGGCACACCAAAAGGCAACGCAACAAAGCTAATATAAATTGATTGGCACTAATTTATGGGAGACAACCGCATTAATGTTTGCCTTGTCTGATAGGGCACGTTTGTTGGAAACAACTTGTGTTGGTGGCTTCCCACGTAGCATTTTGCACCCGGGGTACGGATATGAACTGTCTTTTCTAACCTGTACACACAATTAGTCCCGGACATGTGTGATCCATTATGTCAAAACACACAGCACCACATTCAAATTATTGGGATAGATATGCGAATCTCGTATACGAATTTGATTAAAGCAACATAAGAAGTATCATATAAAATTCTTTTTTTTTCCCCCATATCAAAGGGATGAAAATGTAAGAATTAGTTGCTTTGAAGTTGTTATTTACTTTATAAGTTTAAATCGCTTCAGTTTATATGTAAAATATTGTACTAAACATTTTATCTTCACTACAAGGCTCCAACAGCACATGAAACGACAATCCACCACCATAACATGCAGAAATACACGAAGTCGTATTGAACCATTAGTTATTAGTTAATAAAAGCAGACCAAATATTAAGTTACCATTTCCTCTAGAAATTTTTAAGTTGTTAAAAATTAAGTTTAACGATGCATATTCTGCTTATAAATCGTGTGGATTTTGTGCACAAGGTTATCTAAATGTTTAAGAGCTAGCAGCTGATATGGTATGGCGTGAAGGGCGGTAAAGAGGAGACATATCGTAGAAAACGGTAGATTCTAAGAATGACATTGAACATTTGCTGCAGTTTCACTCTCTGTTATGGGTTTTCTAGGGTCTCCTTTTGGACAAAAAAAATGAACATAGATTACCTGGATTACTATTACTTTGTCATTTTCAAGTGAGTCATGAATGGTTAGATGTACAACATAAATGCCTCTGGCACATCAATTTCCTAGGGAACTTCTCGTGGTTTTGCATTTTATGCTCTCAAATGATCAGAAATTTTGGGACAGCATCGGTTGAACTTGGTTGCTAAAATCTCCCATACATATATATCACGCACAGGTACTACATATTTTCACGGAAAGACCTCCATTTGCCAGATGACAAATGCATCTTGTGGAGAAGTAGATATTTTGCCATAACAATTCTTTAGCAGACTAAAGCGGTCTCTAATGCTAAAGTCTCCTTGTGCAAAGCAAAACATGTGATAGGCACAACGAGAGTCAATAAAGTGAATCATCTTATCATGCGTCTTTTGTGGCAATGCAGGACAATGACAAGAAAAACATTCTGGCAGTGCAAACCCTTCGAAACACAATAATGGGAGCAACCTTGATGGCCACTACATCCATCCTTCTCTGCTCCGGCTTAGCCGCTGTCATAAGCAGTACATACAGCGTCAAAAAGCTTCTCAATGACGCCGTGTACGGTGCTCATGGGGAATTCATGGTGGCACTGAAATACGTTACCCTTCTCCTGATCTTCCTGTTTTCATTCCTCTGTCACTCCCTCTCCATTCGGTTTATCAACCAAGTGAACTTCCTCATTAACTGCCCACAAGACGACCTATTGGGCATAGTAAACCCAGAGTATGTCTCGGAGCTACTAGAAAAAGGATTTGTTCTGAACACAGTTGGAAACAGACTGTTTTACGCAGCACTTCCTCTCATGCTCTGGATCTTTGGGCCGGTGCTAGTTTTCTTGTGTTCTCTCACAATGGTGCCGGTGCTTTACAACCTTGATATTGTGTTCAAAATGCCAAATGGTAAGGTTGATGGCATGGGATCGGGCGAATTTGCTTCTGTGTAAAAGATGTATGCATATTAATACCAGTTACTGTAGACCGAATCTGGCTTTTACTTTTTTTTCCTTGTTGGCTGGTTCTTTTGGAAGTGTTCGCACGAAGATTGTAAAACAACTATTAAGCGTGCGTGTACCGCAACAATTGCAACAGAAGTATAACATGCGTTGTTCTAAATTTGAGATGCAAGTATAAATAATCACCTTCTGAAGTAAGGAAAACCAATTTTAAGAGTGTTAAAATCCAAAATTCTGATTTCAAGGGGATAATAGCACAAAACCCTTTGATATTAGGCTAACATCAGCCAACCCCAGTGACTATCGAGATGCTACATATTAGTCCAAAATCTTAGCTTCTCGTTTGAGTTATATCAGGGGCAGAGCCAGAAAGTCTAATCGGAGGGTGTCAAAAAATTATAAGAAAAATTAATGGCTACCGTAAAAGAATTCGGGTCACTATTTGATGCGTTAAATGCAAAATAGATTACTTAATTTGATAACTAATCATACAAGTTCACTATTCATACTGATTTACTTAAATTGGTAACAACAAATTACTAATTTTCTATAGAAAAATTACCTCTTATTGTCGATCTATTCTGTATTACTATTAATTGTACGAGAAAAATAATCACGAATAAGTTAAAATACGGCAAGAATTTAAAAGAATTAACTTTGATCTTTTCTTTATAACTGTAGATTTGAAATTTGAAAGAATGAAGATAAACAAGTGAACGAGAAAAACAAAAAATATGACAGCTGGTGAGACAAAAAGTCAAAGACACAATAAACTAAAACAATACATTAACACAAAATTTCAAATTTGGGGGGGTGGGGGTGCCATGGCCCCCCCTTGGTCATGCTTTGCATCCGCCCCTGAGTTATATCCTTTTGTTAGAAAAGTGTTAGGCTTCTATACGGTTTTGGTCACGTAAAAGTATTGTTTGATACTACTTCCGTCTCTAAATATTTGCTCAATTTTAACTTGGCACACATATTCAAATATAATCATATGTTGTGTATTTCTCATTGTACCCTTAAAGAAACGGCGAAAGAGGGGAGAGGGAGGGGATGCAAAATGGGTCAGGAAAGGGAAAATAGGTTGGTAAAAGATTAAATATAGAGAGAAAAAAGAGAAACAAAGTCGGCCAGGAAAGAGAAAATGCGTTGGTGGAAGATTAAACGTAGAGAGAAATAGAATAAAGAAAATGTAGAAAGAGTAAATATGAAAAAACACCTACATAATCTTTCTTGATTTGGAAAGTGATCAAATACTTTGGGACAGTTCAAAAAGGAAACTTGATCAATTATTTAGGGACGGATGGAGTAAAATGTATAGAATATTAATACAGCACCTACGCGCTTTAGTGAGTTAACACACTATCTATTTTGTTGACTCATCGAGTTAACACAATACTATTAAGTTGACTCACCTAGACTAAGGGGCTGTTTGATAAAAATGAAATTTAAGTGCTAAAAAAGTTAAGCACTAAATTCGTAAAACTGAAAACTATAAGCGACTGAATTTTTACTGAAAAATAAGTTAACATGTTTGGTAAACCAAAAACAGATGTCTGAAAATTATTTTTTTACAAATTTATCCATTTTACCAAAATTATGTATTTGTTTATGTACTTTATAACTTTTTTTTAGGGCTAAAATCGTGTTGGTGGTGGTGGTGGCAGTGACGATGGAGTAGTGATGGTGGTGGCGGCAGCGGCGGGAAAAAGGTGTCAATGGTGGCGGTAATGGTGCGTGAAGACGTGGTGTTGGTAATTGTGATGATAGCAATAGACGGTGACCTGGTGGTCATGGCAGTGGTTGTAGTGTGGTGGATCTTTAGATGATTTTGGCAGAAATTGACGTGGTGACAACAGTGACGATATGGTGGAGGTGGCGGTTTCCTTGTGGTGGTGGAGGTGATAGTGGCTAGGTCGTTGTAATTGTGGTGGTGGTAGCAAAAGGAAATAATAAAAAAGTGGTGGTGGTTGTATTGTGGTGGAGGCGATGTTGCCAGTAAATTAATTAAGGAGGCATGGTGGTGGTAATTATTTTTTATGTAAAAATATGTTAAATAACTTTTAACCATTTCACTTAGAATTAAGTGATCAGCATTAAGTAAGTCCACTCTGACTTACAATTTTAGTCTATTTATGGTAAGAATTAATTTTTTAAGTGATACAAGATTTAACGTTATCAAACGCACTTAATTTATGAACCATATGACTGCTTCCATAGAAAGAGTGAGTTATGCAAGAGTATATGTGGAGATCAAAGCTGATGGAAGGATACCTAAGGTAATCCAATTAAAAGGACCTGGTGATCACTTGCTACTACAAAGGGTTGAATACGAATGGCAAATAAAATGCTCTTACTATAATGTCTTTGGGCACCAAGAGGGTAAGTGTTTAAAAAAACATCAGACACTGTTAAGATGGAAGGCCAAGGAAAATATAAAATAAGGTAAAAGGATAGTAGACCGTACTTAACATCAAAACAATTTGAGTACAAAATATAATATACATGCGAATGATGATAATCAGAAAGAAGGTAAAATAGGATGGATTACAATTAGTCCCAAGAGATCTCCAAAAAGTAATGATAGCAGATTGAGAAGCTCGTAACCACGAATAACTTCAATGTATTGGAGAACATTGCTGACACTGAGGAACTTGTGGTTACAACCTCAAAGGGCAAGGAAACACTAGCTATTGGTCCACAAAGAAAAGCATCAAGTAAAGGGGGGACAAGTAGTGGAAAAGGTACCCAACTAAAATGTTAGTAATTTCTAGTTGGAATATAAGGGGATTTAATGACCCCAGGAAACAACATGAAGTTAAAAAGGTGCTCAAGAATTATATTGTGCGAATAATTGGTTTATTGGAAACTAATGAAAAAGAGCAGTTGTTATAAAGAACGATTCCTTGTTTTAATACTTATCTCAAAAAAAATTCTGAGCTGACCTGATCAGGCTGAGTTACCTCCAGCTAAAGTTTTGGCCAACAAAGCAAGACAAAGAGACGCATGTATGAGAAACCCATTCGTTCTTTAGATTTAGGACAGTAGAAGACACCCCATTTTTTAGTCATTTTAAGTAAATAATTATTGGGCTTTATTGTTAATTAAAGTTTATTAGCGTGGTGTAGGCCTAATAGTATTTCAAACTTAATTAATTTAATATGGTCCATCAATTTGACCAATCCAGTAGTCCAGTCCATTAATTGTGGTGAGTCTGATCCATTTAAGTGGGTCCAGTCCATATATCAAGAGAGTGATTTACTTAGACAACCTTAGAATTCTTTGTGATTTATCCTTAATGCAAGTGATTAATCCATGATTTATACGAAACATAGAGATAATTCCTAAATCAGGTACGTCATCTAATTAAATCAGAGATAATTATTGAATTAGGTGCTAATAACATGTCAAAAGTGAAACTATATAATTAGTTATAGGATGAACCGGCCGATTTTTGACAAATCAGCCGGATAATTGACTTTTCTCAGTTACAGTATTTACCAAATATTCTGCTTTATCTCCAGAAAACGAATTAAGGTGGTCATCTTTATCATTTTTGGCGCCTCAGACCTCTATAAGTAGGGTCTTTTGGGCTACCTTGTTTACGGGACCAGCTTTTCTCCCTATAACTTTTATACCCTTTCTCTTAGGAGTGGTAGATCATGTCTTAAGAGAAATTAGCGCCTCATATGTCATTGATACTCCCAGAAGGCCTTTGAAGATTAGAATAAGAGGACCTCAGCAGCAGCAACAACAGCATTATAATTATTCCCCAAGTGTTGTAATTCAACTGATTGATACCAAGGCGCGTGGAATACAAGCTCAGAATGGAAGCAATGACCCTGGCACATGAGGACAGTAAATGAAGGGAAAAACAGTTGCGGCCACCTGCATTGCACCTGAGCTCAAATTTCCAAGAAGATTTGTCTTAGAGTTAATTAGGCAATTATGGTCGTCATTAGCTTTAATGTCTCCAGAATTTATGTCTGAGGCAGTTAGATTAGTTAGTCATTGTTGTTAATTTCCAGCTTATTTCAATTTTGTAATTTTCCTAAATTCTTGTCATTTTGGCAAGTTGGTTGTAACTAACTCCTCTATATAGGAGAGAAGTTCAGAAAATAAAAGGTGTGAATGAATTTGGCCTAAAATTCTTGTTCCTTCTATCTTCTTCTCCAAGTTCTCCCAATTCTCTCTATATTCCTTCTCAATTCTATTTTTGGAATTGTGACAAATTCTGGAAAAAACCAGCTGGTGCTTAACAATTAGTATCCAAAGCTATTGCGATCCATCTAACTCCACACCTTGCATTAATTTTCCAATTCCATAATATCACCACAGAAAATTATGGAGTAGAACACTCGACAAGTCCAGAAGCAAAGCCAATTGGATGAGCATGTTAGTCTCATGGAAGCCCAATTTGCTAACCATTCTGGCTCCATTGATGACTAACTGCTTGGGTTGAAGGAGTCTGTCTCAGAATTACCTGAATTAAAGCTAGTAGTGGACCAGCTTAAAAGAGAATTACCAGAAGTAAGACATTCTCTTAACAAAGTACATCACATGCTACAATGGATGGCATCATCGACATGACAAAAGATCTGAGTCTTCAATACATAAAAATTCATTTTAGACTACCAATGGTAATCTCTTTTCAAAAATGCCTAAATTAGAATTTCCTAAGTTCATGGGTGATGACTCCTACCGTTGGGTTAAGAAGACTGAGAAGTTCTTTGAATTTAATCATGTTAAAATGCACTTTGCGGGCCAAGCTGAGTACTGGTTTGGAACATATATTAGAACTAAGGGGAGGGTTTTGTGGCCAGAGTTTGTGAAGGATTTGCATAAAAGGTTTGCAAACTTGTTTAAAGTGAGTATGATTGGTGAGTTTCACAAACTAAGACAACGCATTTATGTGGATCATACTACAATGAATTTGAAACAATAAGATTAATGATGGTTAGTGAAGGGTATCAATTTAAGAAGATTATTTCACCCAAAGCTTTGTTAGTGGACTTAAGGAGGAAATCATGCTTGAGGTGGAGAAGTTTGAAACCACTGATATCTCTATTGCAATATACTTGGCCAGAAAACCGGAAGCCAGTTTCAACATTCATCACATGCCCCTAGAGTCTCATCTAGACCAAATATACCCACCCCATTGAAAAACACACTTGTAACTAAACCACAGAATGTCAACACTCCTTGGAAGCCTAAGCCAATGGCAAGCCCTTCAGTGACAAGCCATAATCCAAACCAGATACCTGCAATTCTCAGATATTCCTAGCCATTATTAAAAAACCTCTCAGCCTAAAGATAAACCAAAGGCTTCTTTGATGAAAGGAGAAGAAAAATTCATTGCTACTGATGTGATGATCCTTTTACACATGCACATAACAACAAGCACAAACAGGTCTCAATGCTGGTAGTGGATGAAGAGGACTCTGAAGAGACTCCACTTAAATATGATGAAGAAGCACCAACAAACAAGAGAAGGAGACAGAGGAGGAAAAAGAAAGGATTGAGATCACTGTAAATACCACAACAGGGAATGCTACTCAAAGCACTTTCAAACTATGGGAAAAATATAACAAGAAAACATTTTCTATCCTGATTGATACAGGATCTACCCATAACTTTATTGATCCTACTACTGCCGAGAGATTGGAATGTGTTATCACCCCTCTAAGCCCATGATGGTGATTGTGGCTGATGGTAAAAGTTTTTCATGGACAATGCAGGACCATGAGTTCAATGCCCAATTGATGCTTTTAGCAATAAGGGGATGTGATTGTGTGTTGGGATTGGAATGGTTAAGGGGATTGAGACAGGTTCAATTTGACTTTGCAGCCATTTTAATGACTGTGATAAAGGGAGGGAAGGCTATTACCTTTCGTGGAAGCAATGAGCTAGTGGAAATCAAGATGCTCTCAGCTAAAGGTATGTACAAATACTTTACTCAAAACCCTGGAGCTTTATTTGGACAAGTCTACACCTTAACTACTATTCCATCAGAGAATAACCAAGAACCCCAGTTGAATGCTTTATAGCATGAATTTAGAGATATTTTTTGAAGAACTAAAGGGTTTGCCTCCCCCAAGACCCCAGGATCACCATATTCCTTTAATCCTAATGCACAACCTATAAGCATCAGACCCTTTAGGATCTCTTATGCAAAAAAGACTGAAGTAGAGATAATTGTACTTGAGATGCTGGAAAGTGGCATAATACAACCGAGCACTTCTCCTTTTGGTTCACATGTGCTTCTAGTGAAAAAGAAAGATCGTTCTTGGAGGTTCTATGTGCATTGTAGAGGACTAAATAAACTCACCATCAAAAGTAAATTCCCCATTCTTGTGGTAGATGGTCTTCTTGATGAACTCAATGGAGCCAAGGTTTTCACAATGCTTGATTTAAGAAGTGGATACCACTAAGTGAGAGTCCACACTACTGATGTGCCTAAAACAGCCTTTACTACACATTTTGGACACTATGAATTTAAGGTGATGCCCTTTGGGCTCAATAATGCACCTACCATATTTCAGTCCATAATGAACACCGGTTTCCAGCCCTATCTCAGAAAATTTATGTTGGTAAATTTTTTTTATGATATTTTGATATACAACAAATCATATGATGAGCACATGCACCACTTAGCTGTGGTTTTTCAAACCTTAAGGGAACACCAGTTGTATTTCAAGCAGTCCAAATGTACCTTTGTTGTAAAAAAAAATGGAATACCTGGGGCACTTAATATCAGGCATTGGTGTAGCTGCAGATCCTAAAAAAATTGAGAACATGATCAATTGTCCCTGCCCTAAGACCATAAAACAGCTGAGGAGATTTCCTGGGTTAACAAGTTATTATAGAAAATTCATTCCTCACTATGGCATATTTAGCAAGCCACTAACCAGGTTACTGCAGAAGCACTGCAATTCCGGCTTTCCGTAAGCTTAAGGAGGCTATGGTAAGTCATACTGTACTGGCTTCACCTAATTTTACTTCACCCTTTGTGGTGGAAGTAGATGCCCTTGATTTGTGAGTATGAGTTGTGCTAATGTAATCTGGTAAGCCTTTGGCATTTTACAATAAAGCTTTTGGTCCCAGGGCCTTAGCTATGTCTACCTATGAAAAGGAGTTGATAGCTCTGGTTCAAGCTATTATACACTGGCACTGCTACTTGAGTTTACAGCCATTTTTTGTGATGATTGACCCTTGCAATTTAAAATACTTACTGGGGCAAATAATGACCTCTATGCTCGAACATAAATGTTTATCCAAACTACTTGGATTTGATTTTACTATAAATTATAAGTTAGGCAAAGAGAATGGAGCTGCTGACTCTCTTTCTAGAATGAATGTAGGGAATCAGGAGGAAGGAAAATGGTTGACCATCTCATAGATTACTCCTGCTTGGATCATAGAATGACACGATTCTTATGTAGGAGATCAGTACATGCAGCACCAACAATAGTGGCTAGTGTTGACCCCTATGCAACTTCTCAGTTCAATTTTAACAATGGAACATTGAGGTGCAGAGGTAAATTGGGTGTTGGAAAGACAAGGGACCTAAGGACTCAAATCATGAAGACCCTACATGAATCAGGCCTTGGTGGTCACCCAGGTAACAATGCCACTTACAAAAAGATATCTTCATTATTTTTCTGGCATAGTTTGAGAGTTGATGTAAAGGCATGGTGAAGCAGTGTGATATTTTCTAGAGAAGTAAAAGTGAGCATTTACCTTACCCTGGCTTATTACAGCCATTACTTATACCAAATCAGTTCCGGAGTAGTATCTCATTGGACTTTATAGAGGGTCTTCCCAAATTTGACTAAAAGAACTCTATTTTGGTGGAGTTGACAGGTTGAGCAAATTCTCACATTTTTTAGCTCTCAGTCACCCATACACAGCCCAAGATGTTGCCCAAATCTACTTTGACAACATCTTTAATCTGCATGGTACAGTAAATAGTATCATTAGTGACAGGGGGCAGCATTTTTCTCAGTCAATTTTGGCAGAAACTCCTCTCATTGCTAGACATTATTCAACTAAAAAGCACTGCATATCACCCTCAGACTGATGGCCAAACTGAGAGGGTAAATCAGTGCCTTGAAACTTACTTAAGGTGTTTTTCTAGAGGTAGGCCAAACACTTGGCACAAATGGCTTACCCTAGCTGAGTATTGGTATAATACTATCTATCACACTTCATTGAAGATAACTCCTTTTGAAGCCTTATACGGCTATGCACATAAAACTCTCAACGTTAACAACTTTGAGTCTACCAATGTTGCATCAGTAGATTCATATCTAGCTTAGAGGAAGAATGTTTTGAGTTTATTGAAGGACAACTTGATGATGGCCTAATATAGGATAAAATTATATGCTGATCAGAACAAAATTGAAAGGACTTTTGAGGTGGGGGCAATAGTCTACCTCAAATTGTAACCATACAGGCAACAGAGTTTGGCTCAGAGGAGTAACCTTAAGCTTTCACCAAAGTACTTTTGACCCTATCAAGTAATAGCCAAGATAGGTAAGGTGGCTTACCAATTAGCTTCCACCAAATTCCCAAATTCATCCAGTCTCCCATGTATCCTTGTTGAAGACTGCTCTGTGAAAACATGTACAGGCTTCTACAGAATTACTACCTATACCACCAAAGGGCCAACTGTTGATAGAACCATTGAAAATTTTGGATAGGAGGATGGTTAAGAGAGGAACCGTGTATGCACTTCAAGCACTAGTATGCTGGTCAAATGTCCCAGAAGAAGAGGCAACTTGGGAGGATTGGGATGTTCTAAAGGCAAAATTTCAAAATTTTAATTCAAAAGAGGAACAAATTCTAAAGGGGGTGGGGATGTCATTGATACTCCCAGATGGCCTTTGAAGATCAAAATAAGAAGACCTCGGCAGCAACATCACTACAATTCTTCCCCAAGTGTTGTAGTTCAATTGATACCGAGGCACGTGGAACACAAGCTCAGAATGGAAGCAATGACCTTGGCACGTGAGGACAGTAAATGAAGGGAAAAACAGTTGTGGCCACCTGCATTGCCCTTGAGCTCAAATTTCCAAGACTATTTGTTGTAGAGTTAATTAGGCAATTATGGTCGTCATTAGCCTTAATGTCTCCAGAGTTTATGTCTGAGGCAATTAGATTAGTTAGCCATTATTGTTAATTTCCATCTAGTTCAATTTCTATAATTTTCCTAAATTCTTGTCATTTTGGCAAGTCGGTTTTAACTAACACCTCTATATAGGAGAGAAGTTCAGAAAATAAATGGTGTGAATGAATTTGGCCTGAAATTATTGTTCCTTCTATCTTCTTCTCCAGGTTCTCATTGTTCTCTCTTTGTTCCTTCTCAACACCATTTTTGGGATTGTGACAAATTCTGGAAAAAACTAGTTGGTGCTTAACAGATAATCATTTCTATATACTCTTTGGCTGTGTTTGACGCGCAGGATAAGACCCTGGATAGGATAAAAATAATCCTATCCGGCGTTTGGACACGCATTTAGTCCCCGGATAAGGTGTCCTTTGGACTTGTTTTATCCCCCTTGAGTGGGATAAAATAATACCTGGGGGGGGGGGGTGGGTAGAAAATTAGTCCAGATCAGTTCGGACTAAAATGAGTGGGACCCACCTCACTTTTCTTCCTCTTTCCCTTCAACGCCATATATACGTATACATTGCGGGTGTATATATATATATAAATATATATATCTACATTGTATATATGTATATATATATACACAATGTATATATGTATATATATATGTATATATATATATATATATATATATATATATATATATACAATGTAGATATATATATTCATATATATATATATATATATATATATATATGTACATATATATACACACACATATATATATATATATATGTATATATACCTATATATATATATATATGTGTGTGTGTGTGTGTGTGTGTGTATATATATATATATATATATATATAGGTATATATATATATATAGGTATATATATATAGGTATATATACATGTATATATACCTATATATATATAGGTGTATATATAGGTATATATACATGTATATATACCTATATATACATCTGTATATATAGGTGTATATACATGTATATACACCTATATATATAGGTGTATATATATATATGTGTGTATATATATATATATACACCTATATATATAGGTATATATATACACCTATATATATATATATATATACTTTGTAAATTGCATATCTGACTTATAATCCGGACTTGGTCCAAACGCTGGATAGGATTTCTTGCTTATCCGGTCTTATCCGACGATATAGCTTGTCCGGCCTTATCCTTATCATGTCCTTATCCTTATCCTTGTCCTTGTCACCAAACGCAGCCTTTAAGTCACTTGCGACATAGATCCTTAAAAAAGGATTCCCGAGTCTTCTAGGCAAGTGCACTTGTGAGGTATTTTTATTGCATTCTACGCTAGTTTATAAAATAGTAGTCTAAAATAATCCCTTCTCCGCTATCTCATTTCCATCATATAAAAAATATCAACAAGAATATTTTCATTTTATTTTATATTTCAAGTCTAAGACCGAAGTGTAGGTTGCCTTCTGTAGGGTCTGAGTCGAACAACGATGGTTTTGATTATGGTTTGCCAAACCGGATACGTAGGCCGTTTGACCCCTAGTGTCGAATTCAAACCAATAATATAGAATTAGATTTGGTTTGTTGCATGTTTATATGTTAAAAGTCCAAAAATCAATAGAAATGAAGTAGAGACCGAAATGGTATGGTGGGTGCCTAACATTTCATATCATATAACTTAGTCCCCGAATCGATCTCTCTGTTTCAGTATATTAGTAGTCCTTCGGATATTTTAGAGTCATTTTTTTATTTTTTGGATTATTTTCATTTCCCTTTGTTTAATAAAATAAGATCGCGACTCCTAAAACTTTTATACCCATTTTTCGGGGTCTAGAGATTTTTCTGAGGCGGTTCGCTACAGTGGCGGCTCCTCTGGGAATAATCAACTAAGATGACTAGACTTTAAAATGTTTTATTGCTTTTTGGCCTTCTGTATTTTCTTTGTGTTGTATGTGCTATAACCGTGATAATTGTGCTCTTATTTTGTGCCTCAAACACACGCATGGTTGTCCCTAAACCACTGACTCGAGGGGAGCTGTAAAAAGCCCCGGCTTCCTTGTAGAGTACTAAAGGGCCTCTTGGTTTCTTAGCATATCAAATGACTTGTGTACGCATATTGGTGATCACCTTTATTAACTACCTGAGTTACGAGTGAGAGGTACATAGTATAAGTCAACTGACGGAGTCACCTTACACCGGCATTGAGAGAGAAACTACACAGCCCGACCATTTCGATGATATACTCTTTTCTTAGAGAATGCCTATTTTGGCCTTAGGCATATGGGCAGGGAGCCCAGTCAATATTCTATAAGCTAGATGGTAATCTCGCAAAAAAGGGAAGACTTTGGCTAACCAGTCGTTTGTCGACCTAGTAATTAGACGATTAGTCAGTAAACGTTCTCCTTGAAATTTTGAAACTGGTTGGTTTATGCCTTAAACCCTAAGACGACTGACCAACATGTCGGTTAACCGACTGGGTATACAGACGGTTAGTTAGGAATCTAACCTCCCCATAATTTTTTCAGTCGAAAGCCTTTCACCCACTGACCAACCGGCCTGTTAACCCACTAGGTTATCGGACGTTTAGCCAAAACTTTAACTTTCCAGAATTATCCATGATTCCAATCTTCCAAACCTCTTGACCTACCTGCAGGTTAAGCCATTGGGTAACATGACGGCGAGTCAACACCCTTTCCGCTCTGAAATTTGTCAAAAATCCCAAATTAACTCATTGCCAAACTCTATAGTAATCATCTCCTTATCCCCGTGGGGTGTAAACCAGGCAGTCCTATATATGTGGTCAGTATGCTCAAATTTTCAAATTCTTTATACAGTTAAGTCTAAAAAATTGTGGTGTCGAGATTCTCCAAAAGATTTGCAAGAACCCCAATGGCCAACAAATACCCACAGTTGGCAGATTTGGTCTGCATAATTGGCAAACTATAGAACGATTTTCAGGCCGGTTTCGTAGTCTTGGCAGGTCAACATGCACGGATGTCGAGGATATTAAAAAACTTAGGGAGAGGGGGGAAAGAGAACAGGAAGATGAGTCTAAGGCTGAAAAGAAGGACAATAAAAAGAAAGTCGAGTTTGAAGGGCAGTATGAGTCAGAAGATAATGAAGGAAAACCCACCCCATAATAGAAAGATAAGTTGGCCGCACTTGAGTCACGGATTACCCGCATGTGGTACCAGCAGCAACACAAACATATACATGCACATACACAGACACACATGCCTCATAGTTGCACACATAAACAATAGACACGCATTCATGCACCCATCACCAGGCTGAACATAAACAAACCGTGCCCACAAACACAACACATGGCTATCTACCTTCAAACACACACACCCATCTAAACAACCTGAGACTTCCAAAATAACCTCTAAGAAACCCAGGCACGTGAACAAGTAAATGTTCTGAAAAAGGGGTAAGAATTACCTTTGCTCGCCAGCCTAATCTTTAATTTGACTTACCGAAACCCTAATGGCTTGCTTCTTTTCAGCCGTAGGCCCACTTGAGCCCTTTTACTAATTTAATAGCCTTTTTTTTTAATTTTTTAAGCCCCTCAAATCACCGTTGCAATTTCAAGCGTTAAAGGCTCCATATTGTCTTCCTTATCTCTCTAATTTTAGCTTACGCATTAGAATCCTCATGTCTTCTTTTCTGACTACACACGAGTGAATCTATGAGCCGATCCCTATCTACTGGTAGAGAAATATCTATTTCTCCACCACATATCTGGCCGTCCACGTGTACTCGTGGATGGAACATATTTCACTTTTTTTTGGCTAAAAAAGTGCTAACCGCCCAAAATGCCCCTTCGCGAGACGGGAGATAGTGCAAAATGCCGTGGCCGCTACTCTTTATAGCGGTTAACTGTCACAAAGAGTAGCGGTCAGGGAGAGGGTCCCACACCCTAACCGCTACACTTTGTAGCGGTTAGACGGGATAAGACTAATTCCCCACCCACTTGCTCTCTCCTTTCACTCTCAATATCTCTTTCTCTCTTTTCCTTTCACGCTCTACATCATCTTCATCCTCCCAATTCACTACTCCATAATCTCCACCATTTTTTCCATAACACAAACTCAAGTCCTACGCTAGAAGATCGGTAGAGAGTAGCTAGAAGATTGGTGGAAAAAATTTCTTGAATAGATTCATTTTGAAGCTTATTTCGAATTTTCTTCAATAAATCCATGTTGATTTCATGAATTGTAACTTCTTTAGGTTTCAATTTATGTTTATTTTAGGCTTTGAATTGTGTCCTTACTATAAACTGAAATTAGGGTTTTTTTTAGGGATTGAATTAGTGGCTTTTAGGTTTTGAAATTAGGGTTTTCTTGAGATTTGAAATTAGGGCTTTTTTAGGGTTTCAAAATTAGGGCTTTTTTAGGGCTTCAAAATTAGGGTTTTTTAGGGCTTCAAATTAGGGCATTTTTAGGGCTTCAAAATTGGGGCCTTTTTATGGCTTCAAAATTAGGGTTTGAAATTAAGGATTTGAGATTATTCCAAGGAATAATCTATTTTTAGGTATTCAAATGTGAATGCTTTTATGGTTTAAAAATTGGGATGTAATTTTGGGTGTTTATTTTAAATTATGTGTTCTTGTTTTAGATTTGGGATGTAATTTTGGGTGTTGATTTTAGATTATGTGTTCATGTTTTAGATTCGTGATGTAATTTTGAGTGTTGATTTTAAATTATGTGTTCTTGTTTTAAATTTGAGATGCAAATAGTATGCACGCTAAGTTGGTTTACAATTATATTTTTTTCTTAAAGGTATGGAGTTTAACCCTGGACCTTATGATTCATCAATTCTATACGATGATGATGACCATGTCGCGAGGGACGTATTTGAAGGGGTGGAAAGGGGTGTTCTGAAAACAATTCAAAGCACAAGTCATCTCCAAGAGTGGATACTAAATGAGGAACAACAACATATATCAAATCGTCAGGGTTTTATTTGGTCATTGTGCTCCCTCATTGGTCTCGGCACGGCGAGTGCCTAATATCCGCTCTAGTTGAGAGATGGAAGAGCGAGACGAACACATTTTACTTTCGGTTTGGTGAAATGACTATTACATTAGAGGACATCGGCTTTATACTTGGACTCCCATGTTATGGCAGGCCCATTTCTTCGAGTAGGGCGTCTGCAACGGTAGCTCAGCTTGCTAGGCAATATTTTTCGAGAATACTGCCGGAAGCCATTACATAAAATGGCATCAAGCTTACGTGGTTGAGAGGGCAGTATCGCGTGCTACCTAATGAATACACTCCTCACGATTTGGAGATGTATACGAAGGCATTCTTGTTGTACATTATTAGAGCTGTATTAATTCCGACGCATTCGAAGAACACGGTGCATCCGAAGTATATGGTGTTCTTGGATGACCTTGAGGAGGTTCAGTCATATTCAACTGTACTTGCGCACCTATATCAAACACTGCATAAAGCCACGGGAAAAGGGTGTCAAGTCCATTGCCGCCTGCCTAACTTTATTATAGGTATGAGTACTTATGTTCTTGGTTAACGTGTTAATATGTTCTTAATTACTTACTAATTTCATACAATGTTTGACTTCGTATATTTGGTCTTATGAAAGGCTACCCACGGGTCATCCACAGTCACGAGATGATTTTGAAGAGACGTGGCCTAGGTTATTGGCCTGGGAGCATGGCTTCCCACATACGCCCCGTCGAAAGAGAAGGGTAGACCTTCATCACCATCTAAAGTTCTATTGGGGAGGAGCTAGAAATATTAGAGGCATCGCATGTGAAGTGGCAGCCCTATTCAGTGAAGTTGGCAACTTCATGTATCGTATGTGTTGGCAGGTTTGGTTCGGATGCTGCTAATTCATTTTGACACATGTGAGTTCCAAATGCCTGATCGCGTAATGAGGCAAGCTGGATATCTACAAGGGATACCAAAACCCGCTATAGACATGTGGCCAAATAGGAAGGGCAGAGGGCTGAACTTCGACCAACCTAATGCCTTGGATATGTTGTGTGACGAGGTGCAACAGTGGAATACATGGCAAGATACGTACGATAGCCTTGTATCAATGCAGAACCCTAGCACTAGTATCAAGGAGTATCTAGAATGGTTTCCCAGGGTGATGCGCATGAGGGTAAATCGCCCTTCCCAGGCAAAGAGAACAACATACGAGCCATGTGCGATTATCGACGAGTTCTAGGCGTTGAACATTCTTCTGCTACAATTTTTATTTGTATTGTTGTCGACCATGATTGCAATGTGTCAGATTATTCATATTTTCCATTCATGGTTTTTAGGTTGACATGGGCAGTGAGGTGTTCAAGCAGCTGGAGGAGTTTGATTAGTTTGTCGCGCATGCCCCTGACAATATCAAAAAGTTCATTAAGATGTACAAGACTGAAGTTCACAACTTCAGTAATGCGTACTGGGGTTACCAGGGGGAGCCGTCTGGTGGTTTGCCAGTTGACGCGCACGGTTCTCGGCCCCAGAGTTAGGTGACCCAAGTAACTCCTCAGGAGCACCCACTAATTCGGTTCGAGAAAGGAAAACAGATGAAGGCATTGAGGCCGGTCAAGCGAGATTGGATTGACAAGCATTACTTTGTGCCTGAGCCGAAGGCTAACAAAGTTACCCATTTCGAACATGGCCGGTTTGTATTACATAGGTCACGAGGATATCAGAATGTTGGTGCCGGATACAAATCTTGCAAGTTTTTTCATCGAGCCTACACAGATATGCTTCGAATTAGAGAGCATCAGTATAACCCCTGCATAGTTGTGAAGATCAACATGTATCCCTCTCATTTCATGTTTCTGGTGCTAGAAAACATGAATAGTTTGACATAATGGAGGAAGAAGAGAGGGAAGAACAAGGGTGCATGGATACCTTCACCAAACTTGCAGGGCATGCTGAGGTCGGACAATCAATGTCATCCGTCTGAGGCAAACATGATCATGATACCTCATATAAATGTGAGCCACTTCTTTTTATTGGTTCTGTATCCTATGACGAAATCGATCCAAATCTATGATAGCCTGAGGGAGGATGATCCTGGTCAGCAGCTGAAGAAGATGTACAAAAAGTACATCAATGCAGTGGTTAGTCTAGAATTTGGAATTAATTTTGCATTATGTCGTATTTGAATCGTTGTTGATGTTTGTTACTCTTTTTGTAGACTACTATCATTCCACTAGTGATATGCCATCATTTGGGAGAGGGCATCACGAACAATCCTACGATGGATCCTTGGACGGTCAAAATGATACAAGATCGGCCAAAGCAGTATAACAGTCATGATTGCGGTGTTTATGTGCTCAAGTACTTGGACTACTTATCTCGTTCAGAGGATCTCGAATATAGGACTTGGTCTTAGAGGGATGCCCCGACATTTAGATATAGTATAGCTTGGGAGCTCAAAAAGGGTGTAGCTAGACGCACTCTTTATTATTATTGATGTAATTGATGCTACGAAGTGTTTATGAAAGTCTTTTTTCACATTAAATTGTTTGATTATTGAATTATATTGAGAATTGTTGGATTGTTGAATTATCTATTGGCTTGTTTGATTATTAGATTGCTGGAGGGAATTCACTTCTAGTTTGACATTGTTGTTAGAATTGTGAGATGTATTAACTTGAGATTTGTATTGGATTATTGGATGGAATGTGCAGATTTGTTTTGGCATAAAGTGAGAGAGAGGGGGAGAGGGAGTTTTGGGGTGGTTTTTCTATGTGACCGCTACTAAGAATGGCGGTTAAGAGCCATGGCCAGCATCTCTAACCGCTATTGCCTCAAGCAGTTAGAGATGCTGAGAGACCTTTCTAACCGCCAGTCTTTGTAGCGGTTACAGACACTTCTCAGCATCTCTAACCGCTAGACACAGAAGTGGTTAGTTTCTTTTTTTTTCCTCTCTCTCTCTTCAGGCTTTTTACACTTAGGCACACTAATTAGCCCTTTCTGTGGATTTCAGTGGAATTTGAAAAAAAAATCAGTGTCGCCCCTACTCGGGCACACTATAGCGCTTTATTCGTAGCTTTCGGTGAATTTTTTTTTTGTTTTTTCAAGCTTTTTACACTTTGGGCACACTAATTAGCCCCTTTTGTGGATTTCAGTGGAATTTGAAATTTTTTTCGTTTTTTCAATGTCGCCCCTCCTCGGGCACACTTTAGGGCCAATTTAGTAGCTTTCAGTGATTTTTTTTTTTAGGCTCTTTATACTTTGGGCACACTAATTAGCCCCTTTTGTGGATTTTAGTGGAATTTGATTTTTTTTTTCAGTGTCACCATCCTCAGGCACACTTTAAGGCCGATTTCGTAACTTTCGGTGAATGATTAGCCTTATCCCTAAACTGTGCAAGATTAGTTTTATCCCTTGGGGCTGCGTCAACTAGATACTTGTACCCATCCATTGTTGATGCAGCATCCAACAATAAACCATTCATGATGTTACATAGGTGATTATATCGCAGTGTCTCAGATTGCTCAAAATCAACTGTAACATGTGGCTTGTAGGGTATGTAACCATGTATTATATTGGCTTGCTTCGTCCACAGATCTAAGATATACTCTTTCAGAATTTCACGGGCATTCTTCGCGCTAAGAAACTTTAGCGTGTGTCGACAAAGTATACATTTATGCTAAAACAGTTGACAGTTGCAATTAACAAACCCGGTATCTAGACAAACCGATACAGTGAAATGTCTTATGTTCTTCAGAACCGAAGAAGAGCACGTGCGACTATGTCATGCTATATTGATTCGACTTTTGCAGTTCCTCTTGAAACTGTCTAAACATTTCGTTGGTATGGACTAGAAGCCGCATCAGCTTCCAAAGGTGAAAAAACTATTATGGCTCTTTCTCTATAAAAACTAGCAGCTTCAGCTTCTCTTTCACGGAAATTTGTTTTGTCAAGGACTTCCTGCATCTCAAGTACAAACTCATTTATAGTTAAGGAATTATCTACGTACCCATCAAAGAAGGCATTCGTACCTTCGCTTCTTAAGGTCGTAGTCATTCCGGCTGCAAAAACAATTTGGTGTAGGCCCCGACCCATTGTGTTTTAATCTTTGTTCCCAACCTATTCTGCTCGCACCGAAAGGCCCAATGGGGTCCCATTTTGCATGACACATCTGCACAAGCAACAGTCATTTTCAACGCTCAATACCGGTCAAAGCATGCACGCTCAAGTCACGTGCACTTCTCACTTTCGTTACGTTACTTCGTCACTCAGAAGTTCATTTTCGCGCAAAGCCTCATGACACTTCGACCGTCGCACTTCGCATCTCGCCCATCGGTGCACCATGGCACTTGCCCAAGGAAGTTGGCTTTGGCCTTCCCCTTGGGGTCGGCCTCGGCCTTGGCCTTCCCCTTGGGGTCGACCTCGGCCTCGGCCTCCCCTTGGGGGTCGGCCTCAGCCTTCCCTTAGCGTTGGCCTTGGCCTCCCCCTAAGGGTTGGCCATGGACTTCCCCTATGGGTTGGCCTTTGGTCTCCATACTTAACGCATTCACTTCTCTTCAAGGGACCATACATAACTCCGTGACCCCGTCGCTCTGACACAACTGCGCGACCCCCGTCGCCAGCGTCCGGGCGCTGCACTTCAACACCCTGTTGCGCCGCTGATACAGCCGTGCCCCCAGGCTCTCTATCACACTACCGTGCCCCCGGCACCTTACTCACTGCATCGCGCCCATGCGCCACAATCATGTTACATGCCCCCGGGCACCACACTCATTCACCACACCATGCACACCTTGCCTTGGTCGTGGAACATGCTTCAACCCACTCTCCGGAGTGTGCAACATCCTACGGGGATAGGCGACTCCTCCGGGACACTATCTCCGCCAGGGAGCTCTTCAACTCCCTTTTCGCCAGGTAGACGGCTCCTCCGGGATACTACCTTGGCCAGTCGGGTAGACGGCTCCTCCGGGATGCTACCTTGACATGTTCCGAGTGCTCTGGCACAAGGACTCACCCGCGGGGATAGGCGACTCCTCCGGGACACTATCTCTGCTAGGGAGCTCTTCAACTCCCCTTCCGCCAGGTAGACGGCTCCTCCGGGATGCTACCTTGACATGCTCCGAGTGCTCCGGCACAAGGATTCACCCGCGGGGATAGGCGACTCCTCCAGGACACTATCTCTGCCAGGGAGCTCTTCAACTCCTCTTCCGCCAGGTACACGGCTCCTCCGAGATGCTACCTCGGTCAGTCGGGTAGACGGCTCCTCCGGGATGCTACCTTGACACGCTTCGAGTGCTTCGGCATTAGGACTCACCCGCAGGGATAGGCGACTCATTCGGGACACTATCTCTGCCAGGGAGCTCCAAGTGCTCCGGCACAAAGACTCCCCTTCTGCCAGGTAGACGGTTCCTCCGGGATGATACCTTGGCCGGCTAGGTAGACGGCTCTTCCGGGATGATACCTCGGCCCGCGGAATAGGCGACTCCTCCGGGACACTATCTCCGCCAGGGTGCCTACGTGACTGGCCTACGTGCTCCGGCACTGGGGGCTTGCGTTGGCACCCCTAGGGACTATGACCCCCGGGTCGCTCTGAGACGGAAGTAGGTCTTCAGAGGGCATCGTACCTAGTTCACCTGGCAGTTGGGCGTCGGGTCTTCCCCACCACTGCCAGGCCTGTAGGACTCTGCAAGGGCTTGGATTGGAGGCTAGATCAAGGGGGTTCTCTGGCCACACCGACGATGTGGGAGCCAGAGTTTCCAGACAGATAGGGCGACGCTGTTCGGGGCAGGCCGATTGAATATGTGATCCGACATTCCGTGGAACACCGACACTCGTGGACCCCCCAGTGGCGTGTCACTCCCGGGGAGTGCCATGTGTCGGTTAATGACATCATCATCTCAATCTCTATAAATAGAGGTCTTGAGAATTCATTTGGGACGAAACATTAAGTTGGACATTTTCAGAACATATTTTCACTTTCTCACTCTAGAATCCTAGAGAGAGAAACATACAGGACCCTAACTCTGGACCTAAGCATCGGACTGTGACTGTCGTCGTGTATTCATCCTGCGATATTGCCCTCGCAGAACTGCCACCCTCAAGCTTTGTCTGGGAAGCCCTTGGTCTCTGCCCTTGTTCCACCCTTGTTGTGTCTCACATCAACATACTTGGCATCTGACTTGGACTGCATTCCTTGTGGCACCTGCACGTAGGTACGAACCCACTTTCCTTGGCATTATTTTGGCGACTCCGCTAGGGAGGTGAGCATCATATTGCAGTCTGCCTATCTTCCACACTCAGTTTCCATGCATATACAACAAAGAGTTACGAGGGCTACCAGCCTAGGCCTCATCCGCACCGTCCAAGAAGAGCATCATCTCGACAATCAAGAAGAGACCAGCCACAACCAACTCCAGCCTCTACCCGAGATGGATGCACCTGATGTGGCCGCAATCGTCAACGCCACAGTCCAACACTTTACTCCTACCATCGCCGAGCTCTAAGACTCTCAATCTTCTCTCATGGTTGTCATCTTATAAATGCAAAAATCAATCCAAGTCTTGACTTCACAATCACCGACTTCCCGAAGCCTTAGAGCTCTGCACCTTGTGCCCATTACTCACCCCGTGTCATCCCAAGCTCCAGGTTTGGCCCCTCCTGCTCATATCCAACCTTCAGGGCCTGGCCTAGTTTTGGACACTACTCAGGTCCCAGTGTCGCGACCACCGCTGCCTTGGTCCTCCCGGCCCTCGACAGTAGGACTCGGGGCACCTCAGCCCCCGGCGCCACACCTTACCCTTGCTCGAAGCACTTCGGAGACTCACGAATCAATTGAGATGGAGCCTAACCTGAACATAACTAGTCGAAACCTAAACACAAGTCATTCCACTGGCTTACTCCAGTCGACATTTCCTGACGACCAGCCTCCAGCAGCTGACACTACCCATGTGCAAACTATGCCCCAACAAGTTGCTCACCACCACCAACCCTCTCTACCATCGTCATCCCCTCAATGCCTCAGGTTGCACCGTCTGGGGGCTCTGGTGCTCGGATCATCACGACAGGGCACAAACCCTCACATGCGTCGTACGTCACCAAGCATGACCTTGATGCCCTCCTTCACCGTCTCAAGCAGTCATCCTTACCCCACTCCCCCTCTAAGCTATCAGGTCATGCTCCCTACTCTGGCAGCCTCGCTACCAAGCCCTACCCTGCCAAGTACAAACAATCATCCTTCACCTTGTTGAACGGCAAAGAGGGCAACGCCCGCGAGCACCTCACCCATTTTGCTAGCTCCATGGAGCACTACGGGGAGGACGACACTTTGAAGCTTCGGGAATTTCACAAGTCCCTGACTGGTCTCACCTACTCTTGGTATCATCAGATTCCCGACAGTACTATCCACTCATGGTCCGTCATGGTCCAACTCTTCCTTGACAAATTTCACTATGAGACGGAACGTGTGACCATCGTTGACATTGCCGGAATCCGCCAGAACCCCGGGGAAGACCTCAACACCTATGTTACGCGATTTCATCACAAGTGCTTGGAGTGAACTGACTTCAGCAAAGATGAAACCCCTGTACCCATTTGCATCAAGAACATGAAAAACACCTCAGGGTCTACCTTGAAGACCTCTAGCTTCGGTCCTGGGGACATCTCAAAGAAGCTGCGCGACGCATCTATGACTCCGTCGGTCCGTCAAAGACCCCAAAGCCCTAACCTCATATTGCCTTGGCCGCAACGATGGAAGCAGCCAGTAACGACGACAACAACCGTAAGCATTAGTCCCAAGGAAGGGACGGGCGCCCTGACAAGAGAGGGCAACCAATGCCTGCCCCGGAATACGCGTGTGACTTGAAGACTGTTAGAACTCTCCTCGAGGCATGGATCGACGACAATGCCATAACCCTGCCCAATGTTGACATTGAACCTACCCCGGAAGACTTAGCTCGTCACAACTACTACCCCTATCATCGGAAGGTCGGTCACGGCCTCAAGTGGTGCAGGGGACTCAAGTTTGTCTTCGCCGACAAGATTGCGTCCGGAGAGCTCAAACTCTAAGTACGGGACATATGACCCACCCGACCAAGCCTTGGCATGCCTTAGTGCATTTTCCACACTTGTAATTTTTTCGTTCATTTTACAAGTTTTCATGTACGTCATACCCATGTATCAAGGCATGTTGCCTATCCTTCGTTATCAATGAAGTTACATTTTTCAGACTTAGAAAATTTTCAAGCTACATTGCACTTGCACAAGTCTATTGACATCACCCTTCATGACATCACCCACTCCCTTGGGGGCTTCACCCATTCCCAACCCCTTCGGCCTCACATTGCAACGACTTGGTACGTGGTGCGTAGGGTGGCTCGAGCCGCGCTACTACGGTTGCATCATCATCCTTCATTTACTTTTCTTGACACTTAGAAAAAATTTCATTTTTTTTCGCAATCGGTCATCGATGATCACCCTCAGTTGTCTCCCTCGGCACCCTTGTTTGAGCTCAACACTTAGAAAAAAAACTTTCTTCGCTTTTCACAGCCGGGTCACCACCCTCAACGGCCTCCCCTTAGCATCCTTGCCCAAACTCAAAAAAATAAAATTCAACACTTAGAAAAAATTTCAAGTTTTTCATCTTCTCAACTACTCCCCACATTCATGCTCTCATCACTCCCCCTCACTCTTTCCTCTCTTCCCTCACCATTCTTCTTTCCACTTCATACATAATTTTCTCTCTTATGGAAAAGGTTTTCATTCTTCTCTCATCCCACTCCTCTCATTCTCATCTTGTGCATTGTGAAAATTTTCATTGGGGGCTCCCTCTTTAGTGCTGAATTTTTTTTTATTATATATTATTATTATTATTTACTTATTTAATCCAAAATCCAAATCCATTTGGGCGGGCAGAACCGACTGACCCGCGCGACCATTCTCTCTCTGTGCCAGCCCGACCCACTCGAACCCACATTCGACCCAAACCCGACCCGCGTCCCTCCCAGAAAACCCTAAACCTAATTTTCTCTCATCTCTTTCTCTTTCCCTTATGCGCCGCCGCAGCCCCTATTGGCGCCGCCACATTTCGGCCTCGGCCTCCAGCCGCTCAGCTCCCCGGCCGACGTCGCCTTCTCGCCGACGACCCCTCGCCCTCGCCCACACCTCTCACTCTTCTATCTTCTCTCTCTTGCCCCTCGGCCACCCGCGGCACCTCGTCGCTGCCACCGCCCCCTTCTTCCCCATTCCTTCCACTCCATCTTCCCCCTCCCCTCCCTTTGGCCTCGGCCACCCCCCTCTCCCCCCTTGGCCTCTGCCTCCCCAACCCCTTCCCTAGGCCGACCCCCCCTTCCTCTCTCCCCTCCGTCTTCCCCTCCCTCTACCCCCTCGGCCTCGGCCCACTTCTCAGTCCCCCCTCTTTCACTTCCCCCCTCTCCTTCTCCCCAAGCTCGGCCTCGGCCACCCCTCCCTCTCCCCCCTCGGCTTCGGCCTCCCCAACCCCTTCCCTAGGTCGACCCCTCCCCCCCTTCAACCTTCGGCCCTCATCCTCCTCCCCCTCCCTTCACCTTCGGCCACCATCAAGGCCACCCATTTCGCCCTTCCCCCAGCCATGGCCATCACCTTCAAGAACCTCTCCATCTCTTCTTTCCCTTCACCACCTTCGACCCGCACACATTCACCCCATGGCCGATAACCATCACCCACCATCCTCCTCCCACGCATGCAAAAAAAAAAAAATCATCATGACGACCAACGCGCGCCTCGCGTCCAACCTTTCACTTCCGTCACAACACCCAAGTCCACCCCACCACCTTCGACCTTCCCACATTCACATCATGGCCGACATCCAAGGCCGGCAACTTCAAAAAAAAAATTTGCAACATTGACCGTCGTGGACTGCCCCCGCATCGCGATGTCCGATCGCGCACATCGCGCCCCAACACATTTCATACTTTTTTACACTTAGAAATTTTTTTACAAATTTGATCACGTCCCGTGTGACGACATCCTCCGACATCAACATCCTTGGTAGGTGGTGCGCGAGGTAGCTCGAACCACCTACTCCTACTCATTGTTCGACGCTCGTCGCCCGGGCGCTGTCTTTGCGACCCCTGTCGCCAGCACCCCGTGCGTCGTCTCCGCGACCCCCGTCACTAGCACCCATGCGATGTCTCCGCGACCCTCGTCGCTAGCGCCCGTGCGCCCTCTCCGCGACGCTTGTCGCCCATCGCCCGGGTGACGTCTCCGCGACACTCGTCGTCCGTCGCCCGGCTACCATTTACATTCTTGCACCCCTGTGTCCTATCATCGTGCTTTTGTCTCAACCCCCAACCATCCCAAGGTTTTCTTAGGTGGTGCATGAGGTGGCTCGAGCCACATACTCTTCATCATCATCATGCATTGACGACGTGAGCAACTCGTCAGCCAAACAACATCAAAATCTTGCTAAGAGTTTATGCGTGCGGTGCCCGCTCGGGTTGCCCCTCTGCGCACACCACACGCAGGGGGCTTATGTTCCCAACCTATTCTAGTCACACCCAAAGGCCCACTGGGGTTCCATTTTGCATGACAAATCTGCACAAGCAACAGTCATTTTCAACGCTCACAACCGGTCAAAGCATGCACGCTCAAGTCACGTGCACTTCTCACTTTCGTTACGTTACTTCGTCACTCAGAAGCTCATTTTCGCGCAAAGCCTCATGACACTTCGACCGTCGCACTTAGCATGTCGCCCATCGGTGCACCATGGCACTTGCCCAAGGAAGTTGGCTTTGGCCTTCCCCTTGCAGTCTGCCTCGGCCTTGGCCTTCCCTATGGGGTCGGCCTCGGCCTTAGCCTTCCCTATGGGGTTGGCCTCGGCCTTGGCCTTCCCCTTGGGGTCAGCCTCGGCCTTGGCCTTCCCCTTGGGGTCGGCCTCGGCCTTGGTCTTCCTTATGGGGTCGGCCTCGGCCTCCCCTTGGGGGTCGGCCTCGGCCTTCCCTTGGCGTTGGCCTTGGCCTTCCCTTGTCGTTGGCCTTGGCCTCCCCCAAAAGGTTGGCCTTGGACTTCCCCTATGGGTTGGCCTTTGGTCTCCATACTTAACACATTCACTTCTCTTCAAGGGACCATACATAACTCCGCAACCCCGTCGCCCGGACACAACTCCGCGACCCCCGTCGCCGACGTCCGGGCGCCGCACTTCAACACCCCGCCGCGCCACTGACACAGCCGTGCCCTCGGGCTCTCTATCACACTACCGTGCCCCCGGTACCTTACTCACTGCATCGCGCCCATCCGCACAATCATGTTACATGCCCCCGGGCACCACACTCATTCACCACACCATGCACACCTTGCCTTGGTCGTGGAACATGCTTCAACCCACTCTCCGGAGTGTGCAACATCCTGCGGGGATAGGCGACTCCTCTGGGACACTATCTCCGTCAGGGAGCTCTTCAACTCCCCTTCCGCCAGGTAGACGGCTCCTCCAAGATGCTACCTCGGCCAGTCGGGTAGACGGCTCCTCCGGGATACTACCTTGACATGCTCTGAGTGCTCCGGCACAAGGATTCATCCGCAAGGATAGGCGACTCCTCCGGGACACTATCTCTGCTAGGGAGCTCCAAGTGCTCCGGCACAAAGACTTCTCTTCTGCCAGGTAGACGGCTCCTCCGGGATGCTACCTTGGCCGGCCAGGTAGACGGCTCCTCCGGGATGCTACCTCGTCCCGCGGAATAGGCTACTCATCTGGGACACTATCTCCGCCAGGGTGCCTGCGTAACTAGCCTACGTGCTCCGGCACTGGGGGCTTGTGTCGGTACCCCTAGGGACTATGACCCTCGGGTCACTCTGAGATGGGAGCAGGTCTTTGGAGGGCATCGTGCCTAGTTTACCTGGCAGTTGGGCGTCGGGTCTTCCCCACCGCTGCCAGTCCTGTGGGACTCTGCAAGGGCTTGGATTGGAGGCTATATCAAGGGGGTTCTCTGGCCACACCGACAATGTGGGAGCCAGTCTTTCCAGACAGACAGAGTGATGTTGTGCGGGGCAGGCCGGTTGAATATGTGATCCGACAGTCCATGGAACACCGGCACTCGTGGACCCCCCCAGTGATGTGTCACTCCTGGGGAGCGCCACGTGTCGTTTAATGACATCATCATCTCAATCTCTATAAATAGAGGTCTTGAGAATTCATTTGGGACGAAACATTAAGGTTGGACATTTTCAGAACATATTTTCACTTTCTCATTTTAGAATCCTAGAGAGAGAAACATACAGGACCCTAACTGTGGACCTAAGCATCAGACTGTGACTGTCGTTGTTTATTCATCCTGCGCCGTCGCCCTCGCAGCACTGCCACCCTCAGGCTTCGTCTGGGAAGCCCTTAGTCTTTGCCCTTGCTCCACCCTTATTATGTCTCACATCAACATACTTGACATCTGACTCGGACTGCATTCTTTGTGGCACCTTCACGTAGGTACGAACCCACTTTCCTTGGCATCAATCTCGTACAATTCTTTCAACCTTTCATGATTGTGCAAAGAGTAGCACCCATTAACTTAGCCCTACTCTCTTCAAACACGTCGACCGTCAACGATTTCTTGACACATGTATTAAAGTCACTCTTGAATGTCGGATGATTTGCATATACATTGTGAAACCGTTCGGGATATTTGTTGCTTATGTGCCATGAGCACAAACCATGGTGAGTATCTGGCAAGGACTTAGCGATTGCGTTTTACATTGTCAGATCTTGGTCGGTGATGATGGTTTTTTGGGGAATATGATACATTGCTTCAAGCCACGTTTCAAATAACCAAGTAAATGATTCCTCTGTCTCATCCCGAAGTAGGGCAAAGTCAAACAATAATTATTAGTAGTGATGGTTCACCCTGGTAAATGGAGCAAAAGGCATAAAGTACTTATTTGTGATTAATGAGAGAAAGGAGAGAGAAAGAGAAAAAAAGTAAGAAGACTAGTCCACTACATAATGTAGCGAATGAAAGAAATGAGAGAGAAAGAGAAAAAAAAGTCAGAACATTAATGAGAGAAAGGAGAGAGAAAGAGAAGAATGGTCAGAAGACTTGTCCGCTACATAATGTAGCGGATGGGCTCCTTTTAAGTTGGAGGGTACTTTTGTCAAAAAACCGTCCGCTACAAAATGTAGCGGACAGACTTAAAAAACGTAAAAAAAGATCTAGACCGTTCATAGATCGCGTATGGATGACCAGATCGTGCTGGCAACTTAACTCAAGTTGCCTGTGCGGTCAACGGATCAGCTCCATATATATATATATATATATATATATATATATATATATATATATATATGTGTGTGTGTGTGTGTGTGTGTGTGTGTGTGTGTGTTATCCGTCCGTCCACGTGTTATTGTGGGCAACCCAGATTAATTTTCTTTTTAGCTAGAACTCGCCTAACCGCTACTCTTTGTAGCAGTTAGCTTTTTTTCCAGATCTACCCTCCCTCACTCTCATTCTATTCTATTTCACTTTCATTCTGCACTTTTCATTTTGTTGTTCTTCTCTCTCTCTCTCTCATTTTTGTCATTGCATCACCTTCCTGTTAACAACCTTTGATCAATATGTTGCAAGCTCTTCATTACCCACCATTTGGTATTTTCTTACAATGAATCCTACCGGCTCTTACTAATCATATACATCCAGAATTGCTAATCTAACCTAATGAAACAAAAAACCATTTGCACGCAAAAACCCCTAAACAACCAAAGAGACAATCACAAAGCATAGACACGAAAATGAACAGAACTTGAACTCGGCGTCGACCACAGAAAAAAAAAAAAGAAAAAAATCAAAGGCATGTAATACATCTAAAAAAAGATAATCTCAATCAACAATTTCAAAAACCAAAACAAAAAAAAAAAGTGGATAATCTGGACGAAAATATCTGGGGTTTGTGAAACCACAATCTCAATCCACAAAAAAGGGACATGGATAAGCTTTAAGGATCTGGGCAAAGGGCAGATGCGGTGGCAACAATGGCAGCATGGGCGATGGCCAGATGCAGCGGCGATTGTGGCGTCATGGGCGATGGCCAGATGTGACGGTGGTGGCATGGCGAAGTGCAAGTGCAGCGGTTGTGGCTGGGAGAAAGACGACGACGGAAAAAGCTTTGGAGAGAGAGAAAAAAATTTGGTAGACAGATACAGAAAGAGAGAAAGAGATGTTAGACAAATATAAGAGAGAAAGAGGGGGGAAGGGGGGACATTTTCGGTACAAACACTGACTGCTACTCTTTGTAGCGGTCAAGCGAATTAGAATTAAATAAAGAGTAATATGAGCCATCCACGATCACAGGTGGAAGGCCGGAGGACAGTTAGAAAATTAGTGATTTCTCCAGCTTTAGATAGGGATCGACACCCTATATTTATATTCTTAAAAGCAATTATGGATATTTACATATCTGAGTTTGTTTAGTTATGAGTACTCTAAAAGTTAGCAACTCATTTTCACTTAATTGTTTTTCAACTTTTTGCCACTTACTTAATTCTAAAACAATGTTGGCTACAAAATAGATTATATAAATGCATGAGTTATGCGCTCCAAGAACAATTTGCTCAAAATGTTGACCATGGTCATGCTAATCTTCCTCTTTTGCCTAGCCTTCTTTGTCAACTATTATTTGAAAAGTAACATATGCATTCCTTGTGAAAAGGAGGTCAAATGCTCGGTGGACGAGCATTTAGGTGACTCCTTGTGAAAAGGAGAACATCTACTTGAAGATGAGGGATGAAAGGGCATATACATAGTAGGGTCAAATACACGTAGGTACCCTGAAACTATCACTTTATCTCAATTAAGGGTCCCAAAGTTTAATTTTTACACATAAGGGCATGTAACTCCAAATTTGCAACAAGGGCATCCGTCTAAATTCCTAACGGTTCAGCCCTTTCCGTCAGGGACATTTTTGGGATTCCATATTTGAGAAATCCCCTTAGGGCTGCAAAAAAAAAACTCAAAAGAAAACATAGTGCAGAACCCGCCCGACCCACGCGTGACCCGTTCGCGCGTGTCTTCCTTCAACAAAGCCAGGATCCAATCCTAGACCCGTAACCCATTGCCCGATCCATCCACCTGACCCGCACACTGCCTCTATCTCTCTCTCAACCCTAATCCCTCATCTCCTTCTTCGCGCCGCAACCCTTGGCGTCGCTGTCGCCCCTCCTATGGTCTCACTGTCGCGCCTCCCTATCTCCCGTACTCCCCATGCCCCGTCGCCCTTCTTCCTTTCTCCCCTCCTTCGTCCTCCCCCCTCCCCGCCGGCAGCCCCGAGCCGCACCCCTTAGCGCCGTCATCGCATCTACGGCCTCACTAACGCACCTCCCCATTACCGGCATCCCCCACACCCCGTCGCCATTTTCCCTCTCTTCCATCCTTCATCATCCCCCTCCCCGCCGGCAGCCCCGCGCCGCACCCCTTAGCGTTTTCGTCGCCTCTACGGCCTCACTGACGTACATCCACATCGTCGGCATCCCCCACACCCCGTCGCTCTTCTCCCTCTCTTACATCCTTCGTCATCCCCTCTCCCCGCCGGCAGCCCCACGCCACACCCCTTAGCGTCTCCGTCGCCTCTACGGCCTCACTGACGCACCTCCCCATCGCCGGCATCCCCCACACCCCGTCGCTCTTCTCCCTCTCTTCCCTCCTTCATCATCCCCCGCCTTTCCCGCCGGCAGCCCCATGCCGCACCCCTGGTTAGCAATGGTAATCTGGATGTTTACCAAACAACTGCCAAAAATGTTCGTAACCCTAGTTAGGAATTACCAAATACCAAATATGGAATCCCAAAAATGCCCCTGACGGAAAGGGCTGAACCGTTAGGAATTTAGACGGATGCCCTTACTTGTTGCAAATTTGGAGTTACAGGCCCTTATGTGTAAAAATTAAACTTTGGGACCCTTAATTGAGACAAAGTGATAGTTTCAGGGTACCTACGTGTATTTGACCCTAGATAGTATTTGCCCTCACTTCCTGAAGTGTGAATGTGGGGATATGTGTGTAATTACGGCGCATGGAAGTCATCAGAAAGGAAATGAAGGGCCACTAGATCTCTACTGTTGAATGATGTGTCACAAGATCATTGGACCGCATAATCCTAAATATAAGGGCGTCTCTCTTCATTTTTGCCTCACTTCACTTCAGAGATAAAGCAAAGGAACTGACCTAACTTGGAGAGATCTTGAGAGTTGACTAGATTCATGAAGAAGTTGTCGGAGAATTTGGAGAGTAGTCGGAGTTCGTCTTTACTAGAACATCATTCTTCATCCTCTTTTTCAAGAGTTAACTACTCGGTTGACCACTGTTTACTATTAGGCAAATTCAACTTTGGTCAATGGATATCAATTTGTGTTAAAGTGACCACTAAATTTCGAAGTTTATTTCAATCAGGTCACTCATTTGACTTCTGTTAGACCAAGTCATTAATTTAGGGTAAAACCATCCCTTTTCTTTTCCCCTTCTTCCTTTTTCTTCTCCTTAGATTGTCCTTGTTCCTTCTTCTTCTCCCTAGATTGTCCTTGTTCCTTCTTCTTCTCCCAACTCCAACACCACCGTCACCGCTCTACCACCAACCACAAAGCACACCCACCCAAACAGTCACACACACACACACACTGTCATACATGCAACACATACACAAGTCACACCCACACACACGCGCGCACAATGTTACAAACAAACACGTAGTACACGAGCGCGTGCACGCACGCACACACACACACAAAATATCACACGCACATACATACAGTCACACCCACACACACGCGTGCACACATACACAGTCACTCCCACAGCCACACCTACAAAAATAAACACAACCACACACAGTCACAACACACACACACATGCACACACACACACACGCGCGCACAATCATACCCACAGACACAACCACCCACACACACATGCATGCTCACACACACTCTGTCACATGCATACAAACACTATCGCACACACAAAAACCAAAACAGAACGCCAAAAACTCCAAATTGAGTTTTCAAAAAGAAGTCAAGATCGACAAGGAAAGAAAAAATCAAAATTCTACCAAATATCAATTTTTTCTTCAGTTTATAAAACTGAAGAAAAAACTAAAAACAAAAAAAATTTAAACGCTGCCATAGAAAAGGGGTGTTGGCCTCTTTTTCAAACTGTTTGAGGTAGTATACAAATATAAGACTTAGGGATCGTGCTATATAGTGGTATGTGGGTGCATTATCTTAGGACACTGGGCTGAAGAAGAAGAGGAAGGAAAATGGGTAAGCAAAAAAATTTAAGGCAGATGAGACTAGGTTTGGGCTTAGGAAGGTAGGCGTGAGCAATCAAAAAGTCAACAACAGGTATACCCAACCCAACTATAAACTTAAACCATATAGTTTCGGCTCAATAATAAAGTTCAATTTTAATAAGGTATTCTCGAGGTCGATCCTTGACTTCTTTCCATACAATCTTAGTTCTCATACTTTTCCATCTTCTCCTTTGAGCATCAATAGAACATTAAACCAAACATGAAAGCCGAAGTATCTATGTTCTGCGTAGGTACAGATTATAACATTAAAATAAAATCACTTCGACCCAAAATTTAAGCACGTGATTTTTTAAAATAAATCACTAACATACTGGAGCGAGATGCCAAGAAGACCTTCATGTCAAGCTAGACCTGCACAATTAAATGTACTACTACTACAACTAGGGCAGCTCGACCATCATAAACTCAAGGATATTGCCTATGTGAAAAGTCTAATGTTCTAAGCTAGACGCACACAGTAGCACAGGAACCAAGGGCTTTAAGAACTATGGAGACATTGACTCAAGAGCACTGCGCCTATGGCTATGACTTTGCGTTGAGCTTTATGGGTTTAACCAACACAATTCAAAAAAAATTGAGTTTTTACTCAACCCAAACCTAGAATGGGCTGAGTTCATATGACAGTTAGTTGTTTGGGTTAGGCTTTTAAAATTCATTCGGTAAAAGTACCATTTTTTAACCACAAGCCAATGACGCCACCGGCAGCCAGCGCTGTTGCTGCCAACAACCACCACCCTACCGACTGCTGCCACCACGCTGTTGGCCGCCATCGCTGGCCACCATCATTCCACTTTTTAATTAAATAAAAAAAATTATCTTAATCAGTCCAAAGAAGCCAACTCAAACCAAACCAACTCAACCTAATTTATTCGCTCGTTGAGCTTTTAAAGCACATCGGTTTTTTCGGTCGGGTAAAAATCCAACCCAACCCATTCAAGTTGCATCCCTAACCATGCCTCTGTCAAAGGCCCGGCAAGAGATAATGCCCTTACTCAATCGTTATAAACTAGTCTGATACAATCTTCTAACAAAACTTTCCTACAATTTTCCACACCCTTGTAATAGAAATCATGAAAGACCCATTGGCCTCAGGAACTGATGCAATAATTGTTTATAGGATTAGAATATTACAATGTATTACCAAGTCAAATGGAAACATTTACTCTTTCCATCAAACAACTAAAAGTGCTCCACAAATTAAAAGGTAATTTTTCCACTAAGACTCAGTAAAGAATACAATTAGGAAAGAAAAGCACGTTGCATGCTGCTTAGAAAAACCTACTCAGAAGGATAATAGCTGGAAGCATCTCAGCTGCTTGTGTGCCTACGCTAGCAATTCACTGAACTTTTAGCTCAAAGGGTTAGGTCCTCACCATCACTGTAATTAGGGAAGGTAACGCATTTAAAAACTTTGCACTTGGAACACAAGTTATAGCCGATCTGCAGAAGGAATGGAGCGAAAAAAATCAAAAAGATTTACTTGCGCTAATTAGCTGGGTCCTGTAAGAATTTTTTTTATGACAGAGAGAGCTAATCATATCTACACATATCAGATCTTTAATTTAAACCAAAATTTTTCTACCAACTGCATTCTCCAAGATACTTGTGTTTTTGTCAGTCATCTGAAGCAAGTAAAGAACAAATCCTTTTCTAAGATTTCCGTGACTTTACCAAGTTGGTCACTAGAGAAAGTTAGGAGTCTTACATAGAACTATGTTACGCTGTCATGTTACTACGTTTTACCTACTACACCTAATCTGAACTACACAATATGTCTATAATCGCAAGACGCAAACTAAGGTAGTGTTTGAAAACCATTTGGATTTCTGTTTTTTCTCCAGTTTTGTAAACTAGTAAAAAAAAAGCGTTTGCCACATAATTTTCGTTTTTTTTCCCTTCAGTTTAGAAAATCAGTTTTTAAAATAGGACTGTTTTTGAAAACTTTCATTTATGAGTTTTGGGTTTTCAGTTTTGGTTTTTATTTTGAGACCACTACTACCACCCCCCCTCCCACCGCAGCCCGCCTGCCGTCGGCGGCCACCACTGTCGCCACCGGGCGGCCACCACTGCCGCAACCACCTTCAAAGAAAAAACTCAAAATAAAAATTGGGTAATCAAACACCCAAAAGAAAAAACTCAAAATAAAAACTTGGTAATCAAACACCCAAAAGAAAAATAAAAACTCAAAAATAAAAACTAAACTGGTTTTGTTTTTTTTTTTTTTTAAGCAGAAAATCAAAACTGAAAGTGATTTCAAAAATACCCTAAAATCAGGAATTCGCTTTTGTCACCCGCTCTATAACTAAGTTACCACTAATAAGAGAACAAGAGGTGTATAAACGGATCCTTACAGCTCTGCAGGATGGACACCGGCGATAGATACGATTGTTTTCAGCTTTCACATTAGTTTTCTGCCCTTTGCAAAAATCACATAACAACCACCCTTTCCCACTGCATGGTACACACGCGATTCCTGCATCAACCTGAGAAAGAAGGCCAAAATGCAGTAATGGATCAGAGTCAAGGTGGAAGTAGCAAAACACAAAGCATAAAGCAATAACAACAAACGCACATTCAAAATCACAGAGTATCCCATGTGGGCATTCAATTTTACAAAGGTAAAAATATGATATTTAAATGATGTCAACTTGCACAAGCGTACAAAATAGAAATAGAAACCTCTATTCTCGATATCTATTACCGGCAAATAGACAAAGGCAATTTGTTATAGGGTTAATTATACACGGCACTTCTGAGATTTATCCAAAGTTACACATTGCGCCTACTAACTTATTTTATCTGAGCTACTCTTTTTAATTTTCCAGTTTGCGTAGTTAACAGAATCAATAAAAAGACGGTAATACCCAAAATATTCTCTAAGTGTTGGTATCGGGCCCCGAGCTCCCCCAATTTGGGTACCCTCTCCTTGCCCCTTAGTCTCACCTCTCATGGGGGCTCCTTGCCTCCTCCCTTGGTATCTCCACTCCTTGGGAGTTCCATGCTCCATGACCTAGGTCAACACAGCCGGGCGTGATGAAGACCGACCGTGCTCAAGCACCATCTCCGTATTACGTGCCCCTGGCACAGTGCTGTCATTATGAACGTGCAGTTTGACTATTCCTGACAGACGTTTTTGCGCTACGCCCCCTGACATTACAACATTTACAATGCCCGAACCCTGCGACTGCTCGACCGCGCCCGAGCGCCTATCACTGTTACCCTAAAGTGTCGTCTCTGAGCTACGTGCCATCGGTACCATGCCCTTCACCACGCCCAAGCGCCGCCTCACTCCATACAAGCCCCGACACTCCGTCCCTCGACTACGACCATGTGATGTCGCGGTGTTATGTGCTCTAGCATAACACTTAGTGGACGAGCCCCACGTCGTCTTTATTGAGCGTGTCCCTAGCACCCCATACAACCGGACGTGCTATGCACCCCCCCCCCCACCACCACTTATACATTCGCACCCCAGGAAATCTGTCACACTATCATGGTCCTGGCATTGGTCCATCTCTTCACCACACCATCTGTACCTCGCATTGGCCGTGGAACATGCTTTGACCCACTCTCCAGAGCATGCAGCATTCATCGGCGTAGGTGACTTTTCAGGACAATACATCAGCCCCTCGAGTAGACGACTCCCCCGAGACACTATCTCCGCCAAGAAGCTTCGAGTACTTCAGTACGAGGACTCACTCTGGCAAAGTTGGCGATTCCTCTGGGACACTACCTTGGTGATTCGGAGTGCTCCAACACAAGGACTCCTTAGAGGATAAGGGACTAATCTGGAACATTATGTCTGCCAGGGTGTTCTGAGTGCTCCCACACAAGGACTCCCCTTCGCCAGGTAAGCAACTCCTCCGCGACACTACCTCGACCCTACCAGATAGGCAACTCCTCCTGGACACTACCTCTGTATATCGGGTAGGTAACTCATTCAGGATTCTACCTCAGCCCGTCGAATAGATGACTCCACCAGGATTACAATTTTGGTGCGCTCCAAGTGCTTCGGCACAAGACAAATGCGAGATAGGCGATCCATCGAGACACTATCTATGCCAGGGTGTCTACAACTAGTCTGCATGCTTCGGCATTTGGTGCTCTTCATCGACAGCCCCGGGGACTATAACCTTGGGTCACTCCGAGATAGGAGTAGGATACCGAAAGGCATCGCACCTAATTTGCCTGGTAGCTAGGGGTCGGCCCTTCACCACCTCTATCAGGTTTTTCGGCGTCTCTCGACCCCCCTGTAGGACTCAAGAAGGGCTATGGACTGGTGGCTGTATCAATGAATTTTCTGGACACAACACGACTATGTGAGCCAGTCTTCCCAGACATAAAGAACGAAGTTATGCGGGGCAGGCCGGGTGAATATGGGATCCAATAGTTTATGTAGCACTGGCATTTGTGCCCCCACCCCCCAGTGAGGTGTCACTTCCACAGAGAGCCACATGTCGCTTAATACATCACCTTCCCAACCTCTATAGTGGCCCTGAAAGTTCATTTTCAGAAGATTGGTATTCATTTGCATATTTCGCTTTCTCACTCTAGAATCCTAGAGCTAGAGAGAAGAGAGAAAGCTCCTAGACTTCAGACCCTGACTCTGGACCTAACCATTAAACTCGTGGCTTTGTCGCGTGTTCACCCAGAGCCTGCGCCTAGGAAGCCTTAACCTAGGCCCTTGCTCCGGACCTTCATCCTTGCATTGTCCCACAAGATCATACTTAATTTCTGCCTCAAATTCCATTTCTTGTGGCACTTCCACATGTACAGCAAACCGATTTTGTTGGCATCAACATTCACCATATGTTGATCAACCTGTAGACTTAAATAGTTCCACTTTGTACATATACATATACAGAGTGATTGGTTAACTTTAGAAACGATAGCAATAACACGATAGTTCTTACCTTTCCTTTAAGACATTGAACAAGAAGAAAGTAGAGTAAATAGTAAGTGTAATTACGTACGCATGTAGATATGAAGTCTTGATCATCTGGGAAAAAGGTGTATACTACACTTCGATACCATAAGTAGGGGCAAGTGTAGATAGGACATAAAATGTTGTACCGGGTATGAAGCCTAAGCGCACCAAACTTCTTTTCACTAGAGTGAAATTACTGAACTACCTGAAGCCTCAGATTTGGTCGGAGACCCAAGGCAACCGACCTAAATTATGATGCCCCTCCAGTACTTGGATGCTCAAGTCGATTGAAACTTCAATCTCTTCGTTCATAGGTGCTGAAAGAAGCTAAGCGTTGGCCGCCATGACGCCTAAGGACGGTCAGAAGTAACCAGCAACCATCCGAAGATTTTATCACTATACATGCAACCAGCACTAAATCGATGGTACCAACAAGCCAAGACCCCACCTACCATTGGTATATCTGCCAATGGACTCTAACTACGGACTATATCAGTGAAATCATAGTCTAGATTTGCAAATAAACTCAATTTCTGGGGCACCCACTCGGCAAAATCCAGGTCTAATTAAATGCAGTGAAGAAGAAAAGGCTGCAATCAATTTGATGATTTGACTTGATAAGAAGCATATACAAGCTGTGAAAGTCAGGTCCCTGCTCCTTGCATCTCGGCTGATACCAGAATTCAGCTAAGCTGGAATGGAAGACAGTATTCTCGGCTCTAATAACCATATATACTTGAACAATCTTAGAAGACTAGCAGTAGTGCTTCGTACCTGTTC